>JAQFZG010000265.1:0-39519 GCA_034695465.1 Entomobrya nicoleti | reverse complement strand
TCGTAATGGATAATTAGAGTAAAGTCTACAAGTATAGAAATGGTCTGCAGTAAGAAAAAAAAAAAAAAAAAAAAAATAGTACCTCCAGTAAAAATTGAACAAAGAATATTCCAAAACAAGTATATCTGTATTTTCTCGGTTACGGTCTACCGCCCACGCAGTCAATCCAACTCTTGCCAATTGCTAGAATCAAAAAATATAATTGAAGGCTGTGTAGCATAAAAATGTAAAGACTATAAAACATCTTCCTGTCTACTCATATGCAATACAAAAAATTGTAATCATTTACCTTTTTTATAAAAAGGTTGACTTTGTTTAAATTTTAACATTTTTTGGGTGCATTATCATTAAATTTTGTACAAGTAAACTGTTTTAGTTAAACTTAAGCACTAAAAAGAGAAGCATAGCTTGAATAATAATACAAATGTTTAGGAAATCAATATCAACTCATCTCCTTTTTTCATATTCTTATCTGCTTTGTCAAATTATATAATAGTCAATCACGATATGTGAGGAAATGGCTATGCAATACTCGTCTCTAACATTTACGGAACCCAATCCCTTGAAATTATCAAATTTTTGCTATTACCTTTACTTCCCATCTTTTCTATAAATTTCCTCCATGAGCGTCTAACATTCCGTTTCAACGTTATTGAAATGTGCTACATTCAAAAGTCTTTTAAGGAAAGAATAAATTTAAGCCACAAATTGTACAAATATTATCCTCATTTTTATCGACTCCTAATGTATTTATTCTTCTTACAAAATCTTTCTGTTTTTGGGACTTCCATCAAAACCAACTCAGTATACAGGGGCCCTTCAATGTTGACTTGTTGTGGATTATTACCATTCCTTTGAATATCCCCTCTTTTCTTCCAACCAATCCCACAGTACAGCAAAGCAGCTCATCGTTTAAACCAATGTCCCAATTCATTCCCACTCGAAACTTTGCTGGTAACTTTTTGTATCCATGTTCCTCATTCCAATGTCTTCTCAAAGCCAATACATTCTAAAATTCAAAAAGTTTCCCTGGTGATGGTGGACATTTAGGGCATCTTACTTTGAACATATCTTTTCTCAGTTGACCTGGGTCATGACCCAGTAAAGCGCAAGTTATGGCCCCCTGCCTTAAATAATGAGGCTTTCCACAAATCATAAGGAATATGACCATGATGATTAAGTCGATGATGATGGAGGATGAACGAAGTTGACCTTTTAAATGAGCTTGTTTTATGTGTTGATTGAGGCCGCCCTTTGTTTGGAATTAAGGTTTTTCTCCCTTATATGTATGTAACATGTGTGTTGATAGCTGACTTGGAACGGGATATATGTATCCACATATGGTACAAGGACAAGGTTGCTTAGTTTGCCATTTGGGACGCAATGTAGTTCTCCCTGTAGGGTTGCTCCGGTTTTTGTGTATGCTTTTGATGGGATTTTTCGACTCAGTTTCCAGATAAAATGGCTGTTGGAAGATAGGACAAGAAATTGGGTGTTCCTCTCTAAACAAATAATAAAACAAAATGAATACCTGAAAGTTGTCAGTTTAAATAATTATGTATAAGTAATTTTCCTAACTTGTATGAACTATGATGAGTTTACGAAAATAAAATTTGATGTTGAAAGTCAGATCCAATGTGGACAGAAATGAATTTCCTTTGGTTTCCGGTATGCATTAGGATTCTTCGAACCGCTGGAGGAATGATATTCTTTGATTGGTCCAGCATATTCTCTTGTTGGTGATTTGTACCCTGTGCGGGTATGGTACTTGTGAGTTGCCACGCGCACCATTCTTTTAAGATGATAAAATTTACCGCAAATTGTTGCTTTCCTTAGAATCTTTTGGGGAAGTCAATAGTTTTGTGACGTTTTTGTTCAGAAGGGGTGACAAATGGCTAGTTACAACCTTTAACGGAATAGAGTCTGTCATATTGGTAAATCTGGACCATGTGCTGTTCAAAAGGAAAGGGGGTAGTGGAAGCCCATACTATATATTGTGCAGATGGCAGTTATGATTTTCTTCAACTCTTAGGATTTGACACGGGAGCGCACAGCAAGGATGGTTTGGTGGTAGACTTAATTTGTCAGTTATCGATGTCATCCACTATTTTTATAGTAAAAACACAAAGGGAAAATTAACAATAAAGCTAATTATAAATATTTTTATGGCTAATTAGCTTACACTCCAACGGATCCGATATTTTTTGCTATGTGAACGTAATTATTTTCTTGAACTGTCGACAAAAATTGTATTGATTGATAAGGAAATTCAAACTTTTAACAACATTAGACGGCGAGTGATCATCTTGCTCAAATTCTGGTGATTTTCCCACTCTGGCAGCATCAGTTAACCTACAAACACTATGCAAAATCGTTTTCCTTCTTACCTGGCAGTATACGTTAGCTAAATACTGAAATATTTACTTATTATTACGTTATATTTAAAGAAAAACAGTAAATCGACGGAACAGCTTTTTCTTGACGATCGACAAAGCAGCTGATCGGATCGTGAGTGCTGCTTGCTATATGACGCATGTATATGCCTGAACATTATATGATATTGATAGATGTGCCAAAAAAGATGAATAAACCAAAACCACAAAGGGTTCTGTTTTTGTATAGTATGCCCGACAGATATTGCTGTATTGAGCTTGCTAATCATCTTACCCCTTTTTACTCAAGTAAACATAATTCTTGAAAAAAATGCCACGTTGAAAACTTTAATTTGTGGATATTTATTAGGCAAATGCATGCAAAAACTTCCATTTACAAATTCCTTTTAATATGATAAATGAAGACACAAATTTTTTAAATTTTTGTTGATCATTAGCACACATACATTAGCGTAGCCAATATTCGTGAATAAACACAATTTTTTTTGAACATTATACAAATATTTTAATATATCATAGCGTTAAACATTTTCACATTTTTACTGAACCTTTTTGTATCTTAGTATGTATACGTATTAGCAAATTATTTTTTGATGTTTAAACGTTTTCTCCGATCTATAGATTGATTGAAAAAATTCAATAAATTCTTTAACATTTACAATGCATAAGAGTACGCATGGGAAGTACAACAAGATCATATACCCACATAAAATCCTTAATTTTAACTGTAATAAGTATATTAAATAATTACTATTGACGGGCTAAAACTTTGTAATTTATTGCAGTCAATTAAGTAGTCAAATTGAAAATGTATGTAATACATATCTTTACACTATATTAGTAACAATTTTGGTTTGGAAAAATTGATAATCAGTTAAATGTGTTCGTTTTACATATAAGTTTGTCGACTAATTTGACGATTTAATCAACTTAACAAGTGACAATTTTTAATCTATGCAACATTTTTTGAAACGTAAAAATGTTTTTTTTGGGTCGACAACTGATAACAATACAGATTAATGTTTTTTACTGTACAAATATGAATTTTTAATAAAAAAGAGGCATTTTTCTACCTCTAGTAATTTTGATCTCGGTGTATTGGTTGGTATTGGCATTATATTCTGGCATAACAAATACCGACTGACGTGGTTTTGTAATCTGCAATAACGGGCTGCAAACCATTATAAAGGTCTGGTCAAGATCTCTGGTTATTATTCTAACATATTTTTGATACTGAATTAGTGGAACACATTTGTAAAAATTATAAATCCCATATTGAACCCCATGCTGATTACATCATGTATTGAATGAATGAATAAACAAAACACTTATCAGTTTATTAAAACAAAAGCTTATCAGATTTTTTATTAAATGCACTTAACAAACACAACGCAGTTAAAAGGCATAGTGAAACCTCAAAACCAATATCGTATTTGGGTTTTTTTTTAATTATTCATTCGATATGCCGTTTTTTAAATGCAAGTCATTTTGTCTTAAGTGTGCAACCAAGATGTTATCAATGATGTATTTTTATGTAATTATAAATGGATTCGCCACATTTTTGATTGAAAATTAATGACTGTTGGAACTAATATCAGTTAAACAACTAAATTGTACCGATAAATAAAGAACTAGTATTTTAAAATAATGTCCATGGCCATAAAATATTCTATGTGACTAGAAATAAGACGTTTGATTTTATATATTATAAGTATCAGAAAATGGTATTATTTAATTATCATTTGAGTCACATGGTTTTAACGTAAATGTATAACACTTTATTTCTCAGTCTAAAGTGACGAAAAAGTTTATTCGGAAATATTTTACTTTTAAATGCATTATATCAAATATTTTTAAACTTTGCCCTTTTAAATGATAAATACATCAAACAAATTAATTTAGACATTGAATTGTTGGTGTAATAGATATGATGTTTTAAATTGATTCGCCAGGATTAACAAATCATAAGATATAATCATGACATTCCAATATTGAAATAAAAACGAAAGGTTTGTCTGTTGAAGTTTTAAAAAGTTGACTTTTTTTAAAGGAGAGGTTTTTGTGCAAAAAAGGCTATTTAACATTGTTTTTAACAGCAAAATGTCACTTTTTCGGAGTAAGCACCCGACAAGCCGTCAAACCATGCACGAACCAATTTTTATATTTGAGTAACAAAATGATTTATAATCAATGAGAAAATTACAAGTTAATACTATTATACGAAATACGAAAGAAATCATTGTTTATTTAATGTATAACCAATCGGATGGTTTACCTTATCCAATGCCGCCTATCAAGTAGACTACAAAACATGTCTTTGTCATTCAAAGTTACCGATAAGCTTCGTGTCTAAAATTTTAAAAGTTCTTTAGATATGAAACTACGACAAAATATTTATATGATTAAAACTTTTTCTTAAATTGACAGCTGATGATGAAACATAGATTTTCACAAACTAGAACTCCAAAATCAAGACTCCGAGAATCAAGAAAAGAGACCCCTGCATGCTAATTTTGTATTATTTCCAAAAGGATTCGGACGTTAACATATAATCAACTTTCAACAATAATCTGCTTTTTATACCCTATCACGGTAACGGAACGATGTATTGTCCGATTTTGTTTTAATTTTTCAATCAGCAAAGCAACCAGGCATTACGAATTGCTAATCAAATCATTTAACTATTTGCGGTACTAATAGGGGATTACAATGTTTTACATACTAATTTTACAAATCCAAAAAATCTTTGTTCACAAACTGTAAGTAGATCTATTTTCTTAACAATCCTAATAAATATTATAATTTGCATTATTATAAAGTACTCATTGCATTATTATCTTGGCAACTCCCACTGCTTCAGTTGTCGTCAAGTAATCGATTGTCCAGTGAGCATATGTACATTTTAGACTACTAATTTTTACTTACCTATCTAGACTCTTTCTATTTTAGTTTCTCTCTGCTTGCTTAATAATGCTGACAATGAAAAGAATCTAGTGTATAGCTGTTTGGTACTATATCTTCCTGTGGTGAATACAATTAAAATGAACATTATGGTGGAGCAAGAGATGCTGTTGTAGGGAGTAACATCAAGTCTGCGCCAGACTTTCATTTATGCCTGAGCTGCTCAGGAATAAGCTTAACCATGAACGCACCGCGTTGTATTGGGCCTAATTATAAAATAAGCTAAATTTATACATTTAGCTATTTTTAAAAACATGTTAAAATTGACATGAATTTAAAGTCAATGTTGTCAGCATGAAATGTTTTGTTTTAATTTGTGTCGATTTTAGTCTTTATATTAAATAGCGAAATTTGCACATTTAGCTTATTTTATCTTTACAACAAACACTATACCAAACGCGCATGTTAAAGCTCATTCCTGAGCCTGGCACAAACGAAAGTCTGGATTAGTCGAACAAAAGTATTGTGTTTGTGCAGAGCAGAAAAGAACATAATTAATTATAGAAGGCCACAATTATATTGACCCATAGGTGATCATTAACTCAACCTTAATATATTTCAATATTTATTTTTCTTTTAACTAATAATGCTAACAAAAAAAATGTCAAAAAATGAATACGGAGATTTTTTTTTGTTGTATCAAGTTTTCAGCTTGGCAGCTTATTCGTTTTCAAGCAGGTTCTCATTTGAAGTTTTCTTTCCGAACAAGTACCAGCACAGTTGAGAACAGCAACTGCTTGAGCTTCTTTGTTGCAGTTTGGCTCGTAAACGTTGGCACTCTTCTTCAAGGTTTTGTACTTGAGAGCGCAACTGTTGTGTCTCCTGTTGCCATATTTTGAGAGAGGGAAGTTTGT
Source organism: Entomobrya nicoleti (assembly GCA_034695465.1). Classification (NCBI taxonomy): domain Eukaryota; kingdom Metazoa; phylum Arthropoda; class Collembola; order Entomobryomorpha; family Entomobryidae; genus Entomobrya; species Entomobrya nicoleti. Next base: position 33,311 of record JAQFZG010000265.1, on the reverse strand, counting down.
TGTTCTGGTCAGATGATGATCCTTGGTAATTTTCTTGCATAACTTCGTTTTCTCTACGAAGCTTCTCACATTCTTGTTGTGAAATTCCATTTGCCTTTATCAATTCTGCGTTAAACTAAAAATAATAATTACAAGTTTAACGATTCGAGCCAAAATAAATTTTTTTTCTAATTTTGACTTTGACCAAAAAATTGTGCACCTCTTCTAATCGTGCGATTTGTTCTTTCTGTTTCTGGGACTCTTCTTCATATCGCGACAGTTTGACTTGGATATCTTTGAGAGATTCTGCCAAGCCTGCAATTTGCATGATTCCCTCAAAACCGGCATCTCTTGAAGCCATACTTACTTTGCCCCCGACTTGTGAATTTGGTTTGAAATTTTCAAAAAACAGCTCTAGAAGCCAAATAAATGCTTAGTAAATCCAACTTCTGACCTACTACCCCAAAATCAGACAATAAATTTGCGTTTACCCAGGCTCAATACATACTGAACGTTTGCAGTGATAATGATATCTATCTATGAAATGATAATATAATATAAAAGTGTGATTATTTTATTTTTTGTTGCTGCATAAAATATTAAGTAATGAACATGTGTATAATAAATATATATGTATAACTTTCTCATAAATAAAGACTAACACATAGTGGGTATTCATAAAGCTTGCTATGCTGGGAAAGAAAATTGAGGGGTTTCAGTCGTTGAAAGATAACAGCCAAAATGGTAATAATATTGGTGATATTTACTGATAAATACACATTTAAATAGTTTAGATGACAGCTAGCCAGATTGTGTTAACCTGTTCTGTTTTACAAAACTCTTTGTTTTTTTCAAGTATGCCACGGCCAGCCATATAATTATAACCTTCCATAATTTTACTCTACAGCAGCAAAAGAACTTGACATACGTGAAAGCAATTTCAGATTTAAAAAATAATATGCACAAAAACATGAATCTTCCAGCTATAAGAATAACGGCCAAAATATTGAATGAGTGAAGCCATACAAAGTGTAGCCAAGTCCTTGCTTTTCGAAATTGAATGGGTAAAAGGGAAACTTCAATGGAACCAGCTTCATATTTCAATACAATATATGCCAAGAAGAAACTGGGGACTTGAAACTTAATGAGGTCTATTTCAAGCATATATTCAAAATGAGTCCATTTTTCTCTTTTCCATCTAATTATCTCTGTTTTATGGAGAGATAAATACGAAAGAAAAGGGAAGAAGCTTAGTTTTTTTCGCCATCATTTACTTCGTATGATGTACGCCAGCTTATACCTCATTATTAAAATGAGAGAACTTCAAAAGTAAAAGTAAAAACATGTTACTAATACCGCCACAAGATTAGAAGACTAAAATAAAATCTTCTTATATATGAATGTGCATACGAATGTGCCTTTTCGTGCAAGTACATCAATATATAATAAATTAAATCGGGGATATACTCCTTCACTCGAGGTCTAATATCTCTCTTATCGTGTACTGAATTCTTATTTCTTATATAAGCTAAGAGCAAGTACTTCTCATCTTAGAAATTAACATTTAACATCAACATAGAACTAAATGTATCATTTTTACACACAATACGTTAACGTCAGTTAGTCTCAAGTGATAAAGATTGACTATTCTCGTTAATAATTTTATTGTTGTGATAATGAGATGAGTACAGTATCTAAAAACACAATGCTCAGTTTAAATGTGAGATATGAATATTTTGTCTCAAATGATGTAATCAAGTACTTTCATATTTAAAAAGTGTTTGTAGTAATAATCGGAGTAGACGTACAAAAATAGATTTCGAAATCCCCTACCGTTATCTTCTTTGAGTAAATGTTACCAAGTATTTAAAATTACACCCAACAGGTTCTAACTCGCATAAAAACATGACTTTATTGTTATTATTAGCAATTCGATTCATCTTATGTTCCGACCTTAATGCCAGCGGAATAAGTTTCTATATCTTTTGATTTGTCCAACTATAATCGTCACGAAAAATGTAGTTACGATATGGGGTTTTTCGTTTGTTTGTGTATTGTGTTACTATCGTCGTGAATGAATATTTTTTGCTATGTTAAATCAACGTAGTATTGTTTTATTATCAATCAGTAGCTGCATTAAATTTAATGAAAAAATGCTGTCCGCTGCTAAAAAATATTTTTGTAATCTCAAATTTGTTTTATACATAGTAGTATTATTTTCCATAAAAGTTGATGTGAATATTATTTGTTTGGATTAGACTATACTTAACTTAATATTTACTTGCAAATTTATGCCAAATTTTGATAACTTTTTAATCCCACTCATCTTGATTGTTGTCATTATCTGAATCATCAGAGTTATTGCCGTTCATGGCTATATTGCGGGCATTTATAACCGATTTTATACTTTCCTTTATATTCGGAACGTTGGAAGTTTTGGTATCTTTGATCAGCGATTTTTGGGCAACCTGAAACAAAATATTTGCACAAAAATCAATGGGATACAATAAAAAATAATTCGAATTTATGTACAATTTTAGTTGTTTACCTTTGTAGCAATTAAATTACGTTGGTCAAAACCTTTAATTTGAGTTAACAGATCAAATGGTACGGTGAAAGTTTCTCGTGATTCGACTTTTGTTTCCTAAATGAAAAAAAAACCAATAAACAAAAGATTTCATTAAAATTTTATTTCTATGAATTACCTTTTTAACTGAGTCCGGTATCAAATCTCTTTCAAAACCCTTAGTTTTAGCTGAAATAGTCCTTTGGTCGATGTCCAAAACAAGCTTATTGGGCTTTGTACTTTTATTTGGAATGGAATTGGATGATAATGATAAATTGAAATTTGTTTTGGTCACCTGAGTATAGGTTTCTGTACTAATCTCCACTTTTTCTCGTTCGGTTTCGGATTTCAGTGGTCTGGGAGACTGTATGACTGAAATAGGTTTCTTCAAAGTCGCTGGTTTCTGAGGCGATATATTTTGATATTCGACAGAGTGTAGTTTATCGGCAAAAAGAAGTTTTGTATCGTTTTCGATCGTACTCTTAATGCCAATGCTCTGATTTACTGTAACATGTGAAGGCTTAATGCTGCTGGAGGGTTCATTTTTTACACACAAAAATGTCTCTTTAACAGAACGTAGATTAGCTGCTGAACAAGACCCAAATTTACTTTGATCCTCGACTAAAATCGTTTTGTGCTGAGATGATTCAGCATGGTGTTGATTGGCTGTTCTTGATTGCCCATTTGAGCTGATGACTTGTTGTTCGAGTTGATTGGGGATTTGTTTTCGGAGGCTTAGATTTCCAGCCAAATTGCCTTTGTGTATTTCTTCCATACCAGGACTTACTTTTTTGACAATGGCTTGGTGAGTTTCAGCCGATGTAACATTGGTTGAATCCCACAAATTATTAATATTCGTTGGTCTCAATGAATGTCTGCCATTGGTAAAAAATTGCGTTTCTCCTTCCGATAATATTTCTTTTTCTTTTGGTTTTGTTTTTCGAAGTGCAGAAACGCCGCCCGAAATTTTATTTTTAAGTTCATCCATATAAGTGTCTGCTGGTTTGATTGTAGCTGGACGTTTCGAGGACTTCAAGGAATGCGATTTAGTTTTTACAGAAATGTCGGCTGATTTTATGAGTATTTGGGGTGGAGGTGGAGGAGGGGGTGGAAGTGGAGGAGGGGGTGGCGGAAGAATTTGAGCTGAGGTTGTTAAGGATGGATTCACTTGATCAGGTTGAGCTTTCAGGTATTTTAAAGAATTGGCCAATTGTCCGCTTGTCCCTGGTTTGTTGGAGATTCTGTTCAAGTCTTTTTCAACTTGTTCAAGTTTATTCAATTTATTTGTTGTATTTTGACTTGTCGGATCTGCAGCCAAATCCTTCACAGTAGTTTGAAGAAGCTGCCAAAATCTGCTAACGGTTTTTTCAATTTCCAAAGACCCTTCGTTAATGGCACCTAAAACAAATTTATTTGTAGAATAAGCTGGTTAACAACTCTGTAAATTCATGGAACATTTGCAATAATTTGGAAATATATTTTTGCAATGGCATAACGTACTATGATTAAATTCCATTTGTTGATTCAGTTTCCTCTCAACTTCAGGTAAAGAATCGGGTATACATTCTTCTGGCTCCGGATCAACGCTGGTAGCTACAATTAAAGTTGGACAGACTTTGGCTGGATCTATATTATGACCTGTTTCCATATCTAGCAACAAAAAAACAGATTAAATATAAAAAATACAGAAAAAAAATTATGTACGGACTACGAATTATTTACTTTAGGTGGATATGTTGCTTGTATGAATGCTATTTACTAAATAAAACCAAGAAGGTCATTGTTAGGCTACATAACTTTACTATGAAAAGTGTCTGTGGATTAAAAGTGACGAATGTCGTGCTAACTTTGTATTTACCAATTTATTCGTCATTCATAAGGTAAAGAGTTATGCAAACGAGAACATGTAATAAACACCTATTGTAGCTATGCTCATTAGCAGATCACAGCTATGCATATACTAAAACCTTTCAGGATAATAAATTGAAACAAACGGTTTACTAGTCATGTTTTAAATACAACCATGCAATAAATTTTAATTATGACAATTCGGGCTTAAATGTTTCTTGGTCTGTGGGTATTTACTTGATTCACTAAACCTTTTCACTTGATATTAGTCTAGGTTGATGTTTTGTGTTTCCACAAAAATATAACAGCCATTAGTATGATTCAACTATATCACGAGTAATAATAATAATATATGTAATATCACGAGTATATTCAAGTTGCTCATAACGTGACGGATGATTGGTAATGGAAAATAAACACACTGTAATATCACTAATAACAACGTAGCTGAAACAATGCAGCGTATATTAATGATAATGATAGTCATTGTTGTTGCCAATATAAAAGCGCTTTCGTATGATGTCATATGACCTGTCTGATGTTACAATCTTTGACCCCAAATTTTGAACCTATGAGGTCAACTTGACCCAAAGTGATATATGATTTGTAATTTACTCAACAAGAATTTTCGATTGAGCTATTCATAGGTACAATAGCAGCATGTTAAAAATATTTGACCTTGCCATTTGACCTTGGAGTTTGACATAGTGGGCTGAAAATCAATTTGGTTCTTGCCTTTGACCATAGTAACGTGCATGCTAATTGTTAGCGAAATCAGTTTACGCGTTCTAGAGTTATCGTGCCGACAGACGGACAGACAAACAAACTTGACAAAGTCAATACTAGTTGAGCTGAGCAAGTAATGAGGTTATGCTTTACTGATCTCCTTGGTCTTATGCACTCAGAGGAAGAGCGTCATTACTATATTTCAAGCATCAGATCATGTCAAACCAATTCAATTTTAGCTGATAAACACGAAAAATTTCATCGCATTGTACTAAATTAAAACAGCTCGGACGTTGAATACTTGACAAGTAGTCAAAAAATTATTTTGACATGATTTTGATCATTTTTAAATGACGTGGGTGACTTAATAACTCTTAAATATAGTTATGAAACGAAGGTTTGCACACGGTTCGGAATGTTCGTATAAATTCTAAATTTAATCGGTACAACATTCATCAGAAATCAATCCTCAACTGAAACGGGTTTTGCGTGTTTTAATTTTTCATGATTTTCGTTTTAACTGGTTGCAAATAAATTAGGGTATTAACATGGTAAGTACAAGCATAAAATGGGTTTTTAACATTGAGATGCCCTAGTGCATGAATGCTCCTTGTTTGGAAGTTCAACCGACCTATTCATTGGATTTGATCTCTTACCCATTCCACTTCATAAGTCTTCAACTTGTTTATAATGGGTAGACCTCTCAGGGCAGAAATCGGGGCCAAAATTTACAATATCAAACGAATGTCATGCGATATATCATTCGAAAGCGGTTTACTTGGAGACAACATGGTTTTTCATTAGCATCTGTTCAGCTACCTCGTTAGGATTTCTGTGACAGTTTACATTGCTGTTTATTAAGTATATCACTTAACGTAAAAAAGGAGTTAGACCTACTATAATTGTTTGACATGTCTGAAGAAAATATTGCTGTTTGGTCATATTTAGATAGTTTCCTACGACTCTTTTCTCCTACGTACATGGGTTCTTTTAAAACAAATTATGTGACATTAGCTACAAATTGCATTTCTCATTTTAAAACATCTGAACATTGAATGGGATTCTTTAATAGATTGAACGAAAAATTGTGTAAAACCAAAACGCAACGCGAATATCGTGTTGCGTAGCATTTCTTCAATTGATCCATGTTCCATATGTTTGAAAAATTGAAAATTACTGTAAGAAAAGATTACGTGATTTGTCTGTCATTTGATAGGAAAATTTATGTGAGTAGACAATAAACTATGTAAAAACAACGTTTTCCACTCAAGGACACCGCTTTCATCCTTATCAAAAACAACGAGAACTAAACCATTGTTGAACTAACACGGTCGAATTATATGAGAATCGTCAATGTAAGTTGTCAATCTATTGTCATGTATTCAAGTGTTTTACTATTTTACGTAATATGTTTTATCTGAGAAAATAGTTTCAAGAACAATTGCATGAAATTTGACTTGTTATGATGACCCCATTGTTATTTTATCACTTCCGACAGCTCAGTTAGTCATGACGCAATTGGTATTTCCAACAAAATTCTGAATAGAGTAGTAGTAACATATAGGCTAATAAGTTAACATTTTTATAACTATATGGGTTTTATGTGAACCTAAAGGAGATGTACGAGTAATATCGTGTAAATCCAAAACTATTTATATGCCATTATATTTTATGGTTCGCTGTTTTTGTTAAAAAAATATTCGTCACAATGTTTAATGGTCGAAACCGTTTCGTCAAAATTCTTTACCGCAAACCTTCATAGGTAATTTCATCAAATTTCATGCAAATGATTTATTCATTCACATCCAATACTTTTTCGGCAAGAAGGCATTTTTTATTTATATTTCCATTACTTGTCTTTTATCTTTCTCTCAGTCAAAATGTATTCATCTGCACATTCTCTTCAGTTGCTCGTTTTGTTAACAATTTTATTTATTTCATGGTTATCGATGGTACTAAACTCCATTGGAATTCAAGTTATTTCCAACCAACTCTCTTTAGGTGGGCTCATATACAAAGAGGTTTTAATTAAAGCCATGGTTAGAAAGCTTCGAACTTCAAATAAAGATTTTGGTGAATCCAAGATACTAAAGATGACTCTAAGGAACCAGCCATTCCTTAAATATGATCTAGAAAACCCAAATCCTACTCTCATTTTTGCAGCGCCATAATTTTTTTATGCAAAACATTTTGACGAAGAATTGACCTTTGACCTATACATCATTTGATGAATATGGCTTTGGCCTATATTTTTGATTGGCCTATTTTTGGCCTAAGTAGCTTAGTAGAAATCAAATAATTCTGTACAGTAATGAACCAATTAACCTGGTTTTAGTACCTAAACAAACCTATTTATTGTTGAAAAGTTTATCTCTATTCTTCTTAGTTAGTAGTACCCCTTTTCAGATTTAAATATAAATAATTTTGAAACGAAAATGTATCCAAACCATTAATTCATTCATATAATATCAATATATTCTCATATATTGCGCTGATCCACTTGGTCAATGAGATTGCACAAAAAACTCCTAGACATAAATTATCGATGGATTAAAAGAACACGATCTTGTAACAAAGTTGTAAATACTTTTTAATTTGTGATGGTCAACATGATATTTTTTGTTCATCGGCACTAACTGGGTACTAAAACAGAAGCGGTGGGTAACGTTCAAAACACAATTGAATTTGACAAAGTTTGTTTTCCATTTGTAATTTAAAACTTGATTGACTTGTCTCATAAATCCTTCAGGCAGACACAGTAGCAATTATCGATAATTGATCCCACAATATTATGAAAAATGCAACCCAAATCATTAAAAATTGAATGTTTAAATATACATAATATATAATCAAGTTAATTTACGTTTCGAAACCATTAACATTTTACGTCATTAAACGAACATGTTAATACTAGTCCTAGAAAGACCTCATTTTCGCTCCGCTCAATTAAAAATCTGATCATCATTTTTTCTTACACACGTACATATATTTTGTGTCATGTTTTTTAATATATGTGTATTTTAATGCTTCTTAACTGAATTTTTTGTGTTCATCCTTTCGGAAAAATTCATTTACAGTAATTCAGTGACAATCATGCAAAAATACGAAACACAGTTTTAACGTTTCCATAATTTGAACTTATTTGTTGTCATTGGTTAAAATAATACTTGAAAAATTAGCGAAATCATGTATATGATGCGAAAATTTGAACTTTGTATATGAATTTCTGTGCCGTATTCATTTAAAAAACAGGTATTATCTCTTTTGAAGATTGAACTTATTAAGTTCAGCGAAAGAACATTGTTTTCAAAAAATTCCGCATATACAACATACAACATCACATGAAAATAAATAAAATAAATAAGTGATAGCCCTAATTCACGAATGACATTAAGTATAATGATTTGTAAATATTATAACGCCAAGTAAAATTTACGGGCAATTAGAAAACAATATCAAGTGATGTCAATAAACGTAAATACAAATTCACTCTGAAATTTAACTTCTCAACAAATGAAAACCATACCAGCTTTCAGTATAAAACTCTCTCGTTTTCATTGAACTTTTAAATGTAAAAAACGACCTCAAAGAAGATTCTTATTTGTCTTTATACCATGAGTTTTATGATAATCTGTTATCAAGTTAGTTGTAATTGTTTCGTTTTATTTCCAATACCAATTTTACTAACGAACCTACATAGTTTCGACTACTTCACTTGCGTGTTTTAGTCTTTCATTGTATTCAAGTCTCTTTACTTTTAGTAACCTCTTCAATTTTATTTGAGTTAACATCTTAACCACTGTTCATCAGGTATTGTTATATACGTGCAGAAAAAAACTCTTCTTGATCAGTTTCTCAACTGACTTTACAAAAACACACACTCTGCAGTTAAATTTTTAAATACCAAAACCGCATATATATTATATTTAATTTGTATCTAACCAAAATATCTATATTGTTTCTCACCATACTGACCAATTTACCTTAATAATATTTAAGTCCAGGAGAACAATGGGCATAATTAGGCCACGTATTTTTGATTCCAGCTTTACAGTTTATCCATTTATCCATGATGTACGCTCTGAGTATTCATTTTATGCATCCGTGCATGTACATGCCCTACAAAAAATAAAAGACTTATAACGATTAGACTACAATAAATGTGGACTGTTTTCCGTATCACATCTATATATATTGCATAATATGGTAATTATAATGGATTTTGTTATGGTTTAAAAGGGTTTATAAAGCATTTTACTTTCAGTAACTCTTTTGACGAATGGCATTCGTAAAATAAGGAATATTTTTCACTATTTCAACTGAGAGACTAATGAAAGCAACATTTTTCAATCTCAGTTTACTGGAATAAATTGTGTTTTAAGAAAATTATAAGTCCAAAATTACCAATAAGTTTGGTTTTTAAATGGATTTGTTTAACTTGGTAATACCATTATTAAAAATTATGCATATATTTTTCCAGCTATGTGGCTTTGGACCGGCAGGAATGCTCATGTGCTAATTTATCTTACTAGGAACAGGAAAACATTTTCAGCTGAGGGCTCATTCGAAGCTCGACATCTGGGACGAGTAGGTCTTGTTTGTGAAGAGCGGTTTTTGGTGGATATTTTTATGTACGTTTTCGATGTAAATCATCTAAGGAAAACCTCGTGTGCAGATCCTGTCGTGAAAAGAAATTAGTTAACTTAGTCATCAATTAGAATCATCATAATCGTATGAATAATGAAAAGTTTCTTACTTGAATGAACTATTTACAAAGACTTAATTTATAATCATAAGTAAGATCTCCATTTGGACAAGAAATAAAATCTTTCGGTTTCCGGCATACATTAGGATTTTTGATACTGTGGTCGAATGGATTTTCAAGTGTCAGGAATAATGGTGCTCACCTTGAAATCTTTTCAGAATGGTAAAGGTAGTTTTTGCTGAGGACAGGTGGCAAACGGTTTGCAATAATGATTACAAGGACAAGGTCAGTCATATTGGTGTATATAGATCCTGCTCTGCTAAAAAAAAAGAATGATGGAAAGCCAAACAGACGACGATGGGGATCCTTCTTAATATTGAAGAAGTTGGTACTGGAGCTTGAAGTAATGGTAGACTCCAGGCTTGGGAATAGATTGACTGTAACAAATGTCGGTGTCCACTAATTTGGAGAAAACAAAATTATATGGAAAGCGTTCATCAGGTTAAAATTCATGCAATAAATAAATTTTATGAGTAATCCGCTTACATTCAAGGGGATCCTTTGTTTGAACCTTGTAATTGTTATATTGTTATATGCTCATCATTTTGTTGAACTGCAAATAAAACCTGGGCTGTTTGAGAAGTTATTGTTTTCAAGTAATATTATCATTCTGGGTATAGTTTTGCTTAAATTAAAATAAATCTTGTTAAAATTTTAAATTTTTTGTGGTGACGTTTAGAGTTTTAATTGCAATAGTAATCATAAAAAGTCGATAAAGTACTTGCAGTGTACTGGTGACGAAATGAAACCACAGCTGCGCACACAATAATTTTCCGATAAAATATTCTCTTCTCTCCGCCAATTTCTAATCTCAGCTTTTTTGCAACAAATCGTTCGACTAGCACAAAAATCTTGTATAATGAATACATGATGTATCGTATAAACATGTTCTGTGTTTGAGCAAGGAAATATTTCATAACAGAAGTGGCCAATTATTATTTGATAAAAATTTTAATGTGTATAAGATAGCACTATTGAATATTTTACTGATTACTGCCTTCAAACAGATTAGCATGTTTACAGATTGTACAAAGCGTGTTCTGGAAAAGCATCAGCTGCAATATATTCAGCAAAAATTTGTACTGTCAATGATCCCACTTGTATATCCAGCTATATACCGAAAACCTTGGCGAACAAAACGCACACAAATTGAGAATTGTATCATGAAAAGCTACACACTCGCTTGATGCTTCTCGTTTATTTATGTGTAATGCCATGTATACATTGTGTGGTAAAAGACTAATGATATCCCATCGGTTCACAGAAAGTTTTTAAAAGAGTAGTACAAATTAGAGGCAGCTGAGCATTTTTTGTGGAAGGGGAAGTTTAAATGTTGAAAACAATTTAAAGCGTAATGTGGTTTAAAAGTATTTACAAATTCTAGTTTTGAAGAAACTGCAAAACAACTAGACTAGGTGGACGAAGCTTAAAAGATTTGTTACTAAAGGTGTATTCGTAAAAACGTTCCTAAGTAATTTTTACAACGTTTTCGCCATAAAATGAAGCTCAATGATACTATAAAGTTATTTATAAAAATGTTATAATTTCATAGCTGTGAATTACTATAGTACAATGTATGTAGAAAAAGTTAGCATTGTTATTTAAATATGAGCAATTATTTTTACAGGAACGTGACTCTAGAGAATGGAGGAAACTTGGTCGACGGTACAGGAAACCTTTGTACGTAACCGTTAATATGCATGACGGACCTGATTGTAGCGAAAGGATTGCAGTTTATCAGACACACAAGAGAATTTACATTGACAATGCAGAAAACAGTGTTTATAATTTGGATGCACCTTGAAGGTTATTACTAACGATATGGTATAATATGAATGAATCAACTTAATTGCTTCACTTACTTCATATAGTATCATCATAACACCGTCTATTGAGATTTACTGTTAATTATTGAATTTATTTTTTTTAGCAGAAAACGCAACGGAAATTGAAAATATAAGCATCGCTGGCTTGCACAAGAAGTATATTCTCCTCGCCCTTTATTCCTTTTGTAAGAACGGTTCATGATTGCTCGTTTATTGGTAATAAAATGTGAATAAGTCACATAACTACATTTCGAATGCATACATTTTTACACATTTATATTCTATCATTACCGTGTTTTCAAATTCAAAATTCAATTTCACATTTGTCTCTTATGGTGCACCAAATGCATCTCTGTTGTTTAAAAAGTCCAACAAGGTATAATGAATTGGAAAACATATGAGGGAGAACTTTAAAGAAAATTAGTAGAAGGGAGATAAAATGCATGTAAAGATGGAGTGATGTATTTATTAAAATAAAATAGGGAACGTGTGAGTAAATGTCTGACTCCCAAGCTTATGGTGAATTTAAAAACTTTATGGACTGAAATATCAAGTTGTCTTGGACCCAAGTACTAGGGAAGAAATAATGCGATTTGTGGATTATATACAGTTAATTTTGAGACCGACGATTAAAAATATGAGACAAAGCTTAGTTATATAATTTGTTTACTAAATGTGTACTTTGCTAAGATGCGTAATGATTTTCATGTAACAGTGTTATTATGAATAATATTTACATATCTATCAATTAAAATACTTTTTACTAATATTACCAAGACAAAACACACAAAAGGAGCCTTCTTGACCATTTGTAAACCGAACAATACGATAAAACAGTGGTATGGAATTTAATGATAGATAATACATTACGCAGTACAATAATTTGATTTGTGTTTGTATACATACTCAACAATTATTTATCTTTTTAACGCATATTTATACCTAAATGAACCATTATAAATGCTTTATATATGGTTTTATTGTATACGGGTTTACGTCCAGAGTCTCTAATGCTTTAGCCAGACAGCTCCGAATGTGTCAACTCCTTAACTAGTTGTGAAAATTCTGCTTGGTTTAGTGACTTCCACAAAATATTGCCATCAGGTACACCTGAAATGTATAAAACCAGATATTTACATATATAAGTTTGCTTGTCGGTAAGATTTCGCGAATAAAAAATCTGAGGGCTCTATAGTCTATAACTAAACCAAATAGATTTTTTTGATACACAGTTTATACTTAAAACTACTACCATGTATCTCACTACAATGGTATACTTTAAATTTAAAGTATTCCAATATTGACAAACCAAACTCATGAACAAAATTTTCCCCCAAGATCCAGACTATATCTTGTTGCTTAATATGCTGAAAATCGGTAAGAAATGACAAAGCTTTTTGAGTAACAAAGGTAATGTTAGGGTGAGGTTAGGAAAATTATCATTATTATTAGGAAACGCATGTTAAACTCTGGATTCCATAGAAGTCATTTTTACACAATAATATATTATTGCAAATATCTGATGGATATTCAAATATATGTTTAGAATATTTTCTTCGTTATCTGCATTTCCAAAGCAGTATTACTTAAATAACGTTTTGAGGTTCAAGTTTTGTCAAATCAAGTCTAAACGCCTTCATTACCTGCCAACAATAAAAACGATTCTCTTAAAAATCGTCGAATTTTTTTATCGTGTATAGAGTATAAAAGCAATTTTGTATGCTATGAAAACATACCGATATATATATGACATTTCCTAATTTATGATCGATATGGTAACATATTTTGATTTCAGGATTTTCCGTCCAACAGGACAATGAAAACACACTGATTGATTACAGACAGGATCAAACCGAAACTCATGTTTGTCAATTCATTTACCAAATGTATTTGTATTAACAAACAAAATTTGAGCATTGTTCATTTATTTCATGAATGGATAACTGACAATATCTGCTGACAACTTATTCTATAAGCCATTTACGTAGTTTAGTATGTTGGAATGACTAAGTATCATAATCATAAGTAGACTAAAATATTATGAACGCTAATAAGCCAACCAATAAATGACATAAATTGAACCACCTCTTCGTTGTAAAGTTACAAAATTGGCCAGTTATAATCATGCATTAATAACATTATACACATACATATTTTTGATGTATATTAGTTCAATTTCGAAGTGTTTTTATCATAAATAAAATCGAAGCAAGTTTATACGTCAATTGACATTTTCCAATTTATGATTGATAAGGATAATGGATTTCCAGAGTTTACGATTAACAGAACAATGATAATCTGCTGATCCATTACTGACAGGATGCAACTGAAATTTATATAACTCAATTCATAAACCAATTGTATTTCTTATAGCAAACAATATTTGAACAATTTTGTTGATGACGCAAATGAATAACTGATAAAAGTATAATGACAAGCTATCTTTCAGGTCATTCAACACATGTCGTTGTGTTAATTCCCGGACCAAGTATGATAAGAGGCTTAAAATCTCGTACTGTTCGACAAACCATTAACTGACAAGAAAGAAACTTACCTCTCGTCTTGAAGTTACCAAAAAGACCAGTTATAAAATTATGCAGTAATAAAATTATACATCATAGTTCAATTTCCAACCATTTTCAACTGTGAATTCACGAATTATACTATCTATATTACATTCATCTTTTCATCGTAGTTATGCGACTAGTAGGTTTGTCTGTGTGTCTGTCCGTATATTCATGCTCTAATTTTGATATACTTTAACCGAATTTCTTCGAACGTGACACCAAGGATTCGTAATACTTTTCAGCCAAATCAGCTTATAGGTACAGGAGTAACGGTCGACTAAATATTACATGTTTTTATTGGGGAATTTGTTATTGTGCCAATTGATAGCTTAAATAATTTTGCCAAACTTTGCCAAGCGGCCATGGTCTTAAACTCATGTTTTTTAGTAACAGCCAACTAACAGTTACATGTTTTTTAATAAGCAATTTGCTATTGCACCCATGGATTTAAATATTGCGATCAAACTTTTTCAAGCCACCGTGGTATTAAACTGATTAGTTTTGTAGTAACGACCAATGCCAGTTGGTTTCTGTGAGTGTATATTATTTATACACATATAATTCTGTAGTTATTAATCCATTTATATATTTTTGTATATGACTATTTATGTTCTGATTGTTAGAAAGGCAATCAACAGTACACATATCGTATGACATATTTTATGACTAACAGTATACTGGTTGAATCCAGATAACCTAAATAATATTAGGCATAGCATATTAGGCATAGTATGTATAATTACGTGTGTGAACACATGCATATTCGTATGAATGTAAGTGAACCCTTGTCTGGTTTGAGTACACATCTATCTAAAAATGTACCCACGCCACTCTAAAGCCTACGTGCATCCACGTGAACAACCCAAGCCACGACTTCAAGAATAAATCCGCTGGCTGCTGCATTCACGCGTCTGCGCGCATATTTAAGCTCCTAGATCCCCGATCTAGCAGTCAGTTGGTATTTGACTGTCTTCGTGTTCACTCTGCTCTAGTATTCTAGTATTACAATAAGGCTGTTATTATGCCCAAATGTACTTAGAATAAATACTCTACTTTATTTTCTACTTATGTTGTTCGTGTTCGTTGACTTTCATATATCACTCACAGTTTCATTTTAAAAGGATTTCAGATGTTGATGACAGACGGTTTCGGATTATATTTTATTTTATATCAGAATGCATTCAGAATCATCTACGTCTTTTCTTCACAATTGGAGTTCCGACCCACCACACAATTAAACTTTTAAAAAATGGGCAATTTTACCAGTTTTATGATTAACAATTTGGAGCAAATTGGTAGAAGAATTGGCTCCTGAATGTCCTTAAGCACAAATAAATTTGGTTCTGTTTAACATTACAAAATCAAATTATATTACATGACGTATTCTTAATTTAGAAGAAGTTTTTTATATTACCGGTTTGCCTCTTAAACATTGAAGATTTTACTAATATGTTTTACGTTTACCACTAAACATGTGAACAGACAGTGGTAGAATGATAGTTATCAGCTTACCAATATCAAAAAGATGCATAGTTTTGCCTACATAAAACATGCACTTAAACTTTGAGTTAAATTTATGCACGATTTTTATCTATTGGTGATGGCTCATGTAGTAAAAAGTTGACGTTTTGTTAAATGTAAAATGACTTTCTAAATAAGGCTTAAGCCAATGAACTATTCTTGGACTTTGGGTTTCTACTTGTGCCAAAATAATTTCAACTGTTTTAAAGCATTTTTAACCAACGTTTCTAAAAAGGTGTTTCACTGAGGTGTCTTTCCCATTTTGTGACCTAAAAGTCATTTCAGCCAATGAAAATGTTAAATCTCACACATTCGTTTTATTTGTGGAGGTCATATATGTCAATGTTTATATATTTTTTTGAGTTGACATTTGACGTTTTTTTGTTTGATTGTGACCATTGTTGATGCAGGTTCTACAACCATAAGCTTAGTTACGACTGAGCTAACCTTGTAACTTTTAAGGGGAATTTCAAGTTCCCTAAGTGAATGATTTTAGTAAAATTGGTTACTCAATTGTAACCTGTCAAAAATATCTGACGGATTTAAGGTCTGGTTAAAGACAGATATGCTTGTCATCACATAACACTGTGGAGGAAACAATTTCGAGAAGCTCTAATCCTTCTAACGTTTGTTTGCTCTGAACATAATATCATTTAAAATTATTTCTGATTTATTGACACATGAACTCATCCATTAGATTAAGCCATATTCACCATTGAACCTGTTTGTGCCGTTGGGGCTAATGTTCCTTTGCATAAACTGCGTCACAGGGATTAATAACTTTGAATACTTTGATGCAATCATTATTTCGCATCAGGAAGCAAAACTATACTCTATTTCGTTAATCACACGATAATGCTAAATTCATGAGTTGCTGTTACTATATCAGCGTTTTTTTTAAATATTATGATTTACATCTAAACCAAATTTTAAATAGGCGATTTTAGGGTTAAACCAGCGTTCCTGGCTGGTATTTACCAGGTGGGAAATTTAGTGGGAAATAATGGGAAATATTGTCCTGGTAAATGATGATTTTGGTGGGAAGTGGGATGTATTGGAAATATCAAACAGAACAGTGAAAAATCAGGTTTACACATAAAACATATAACTAAAATATTAAAAATCATTTAAAAAAGCAACATATTAGAATAAAAAAATAAGTCTTCCTTCAATGATCCATTCAATATGTGCAATGCATGGATTTAGTTATTAATAAGTAATCACTTTAAGCGCAAATAAATTTGATAGGTATATGTGTTTCCGTTTCTCGCTAAAATCTTTTCATAATATTTTAAAAGTGCTTCACCGACTTTTTGAGGCTTGATGGTACAGAAAATTCGATAAATTCCGAATTTCCCATTTCATTTTTCCCATTTACCATAATTTCCCACTATTTCCCACCTGGGAAGCATTTCGCTCATCTTAAGTGGGAAATAGGGAACGCTGGGTTAAACCACAAAATACTCGTTGAAGTGTCAATAATATGCAACTTGTTCACTGATTGTATTTTTTGTTAAGATGCGTTATGACTTTCATTTTTTACAACAACGTGA
Source organism: Entomobrya nicoleti (assembly GCA_034695465.1). NCBI lineage: Eukaryota > Metazoa > Arthropoda > Collembola > Entomobryomorpha > Entomobryidae > Entomobrya > Entomobrya nicoleti. The sequence continues at coordinate 15,960 of JAQFZG010000265.1, read as the reverse complement.
ATACGAATAATAATTACATCTTTATCGGTTAAACTGAATTCTATGAATATTCCTAAGGAAGATACATATAATACATACATACATACATTTGTAAGCACGACAATAAGTAAGCACATTGGGCCATTTTTTTGGACATCAAATAAAATCGCAGTATATTAACTTTATTTTTGTTTGTTAAGATATGCAAAAGTGCATGTATACATATTCCATAATTATTCATATTTTCTTCAAAAGTATTTTTATCTAGATGTTACACTATGAATGTTACGTATTTTATAAACTGGTAATTATTTATTAAGAAGATGTTACTAACTTTTTTCAAGGTTTATTAGATAATAGGTGGCCTTTATAAAATAACTAAAATATGTTACACAACTTTTCTTCGTCTCTTTATTATTTCGTCCAACCACATGTCTTCATGTTTCAGCTTATCAAGTTTATAAACATGACATCTATTTGTCACGATAGATTTTGTTCGTTAGAATAGCAAAAATGGCAATGAAACTTTCATCGACACAATCCCATAGAGTAAATAATTGATATATGTCTTTCCGTTTATGCATTAATGCATACGTCTCCAAAGTAGTGGTGGATATTTTTAATCTAGTACTTAACATTACTACATTAGATTACGTTACAGGTGTTATAGCTATTTAACTATATGGATATTATTTACTACAATAATTTTTAATATATAACCTAGTACTCATTTGCAAAGTTTTGGTATACCTAAGTGTAGATAAAATTACTTTGACAATTTTGATGCTAATAACTCGTCTAGTTTGTTCAAGAAGCCATTCATTCCTAGCCTGATGTTACTGGAAACAATAGTTTTATTGTATACAGCTTTACGTCCAGAATCTACGTAATTTATTGCATCTCTAATGCTCGGGCCAGACAGCTCCAAACTTGTCAACTCATCTACCAGCTTTGCAATGCTGCTTGGTTTTGTGACTTGAGCTTTTCCGGAACTATTTGACATTACCGTTTCGAAAAGTACTTTCTCCTCCAAATATGATGCCAAGTTTTGCTTAAGGTAGGCCAGAGTTTGGGAGTTTTCTGAGTCTGCCTTCATTTCTTCTTCCCGAATAAGATGGTTTAAGTACTGCTCCAAGTCATCATTGTATGGCGTTATTGCATTTGTCTTTAAAAAATGAGCAAACTGAACGCTTGCATCCTTAATGATTTTCAATTCCGACTCATACTGTCGAATTAGTTTGTTTCGTTGTTCAATAAGGTTCTCTTTTATTACTGCTGCATTTTCCCCATTCTGCATTGCGATATTTACCGCTGAATCCTCAATCTGCTTTACCACCTGTTTCGAATTGTAGTAGATATGAAGATGTTCTCGGTAGCTGTGCGAACACACATTACATTTGTTTGGTCCCCATTTTTCAAAGGCAGAGCATTTCATCAGACCTGGACTACCTAAGGAATCTCGAGGGACGTCATTTACGGAACAAAAATCATGGCATATGGTTACGTATTCTGTGGTTTTTACGTTTGCATCACTTGTACCCCAAATTTTAACGCAATTTTGGTTAGAGCATACAGTTCTTGGATACTGTAGCGGAATAACCTCAATTTGTGTTATAGTTGTCATCCTTCTGGCATTCAGCTGTTGTATATTCAGCTCAGTGTTTTGAATTTCATTTCGCTGATCCTCAAGTATGGCTCTGTTTGTTTGAATATTTCGAGTTACTTCCGCCAGCGGTCGGCTAAGCTTAAGGACTAGCTCTCTTGTGTGGTTTAGGTTAAGTGTGCTTTGTATACTATGAGCCTGTAGTGAGCTGAAGTGGTCTAATAACCGCTTCACTTCAGATGTTGATAAATCCCAACTTGCAGCAAAATTGGATTTTTCGTCTTGTGAAAACTCGACAGGTGGGTCATTCTTTAAAGCAGCCAAAAACCTGTACGCTTCACTGTCATAGCAGTATACTATATTTGAGTTTATAGTAATACCTATTTCATGGTTCTCTTGAAGTAATGTTTTCAGTGCAGGCATGGTATCCCCAGGACGATAAAACGTACTTCTACAATTTGTAAAGCAAAATACAATATTTTTGGCAGCGTCCTTATGCAAGTATGTGAGCAGCTCTTTGATGCAAAATCGGAACATTACTGTGAGTCGAGAATTATTGGGCTTTAGAAGCACACATATACCGTGCAGTTCTTGGAAGTTTGATACTGTTTCCAAAATCGATTGAAAATTTATTTTATCCTGTTGTATTCCACGGGTATCCCCAATTCCTGGAGTGTCAATGAGACGAATGATGGTGTTGTTGACTGTAAATTCATGCACCTTGGCTACCTGTGTTGCAGACTGGCCTGCTTGAAAAACTTCGTTTTGATCTTGTCCAGTTTGTATGGTTACCTCTTCAAAGTTTGAGTCACAAACAGAGAATTCAGATGGAATAACTGTGTATAAATTCCCCTGCTCAGCGCAAGCCAAGGAATTATACGTTACAAAATTAGCAAAGCCATTTATCCAAGTGGATTTCCCCACCCCAGTTTCCCCAAGAAGGAGTATGTTAATTGATGGTTTGTTGCTACTTTTCTCCAAGGTTTTCTCAATTTTGTTTATATCGATTCTAGATACCCGCCTATTGTTCCCTGACAATGGTGCTGATAAATGCTGTTGTAGAAGTAGGTTCTGAATAACGACCTCTCCGTCATGGTATACTTGAATATAACTTAACCCATCACAAATGGAATACTTTTCATGAACGTCGCAGTCCACAGCATACAGTTTGTGATCTTTCGACTTTTCCTGGAGTTTCTCTGTAAACAGCAAGCAATTCTTTTCCCATGCGTTCGAATCCACCAACTTGGAGTTCTTGGAAAAGAAGAATATCGTTATTGTATTTGCACAATCTTCTAAAATTTCTTCGAATGAATCACCAGTCGTTATAATTTTTGCTCCTTTTTCTGTGAGTGATCTCATAAAGTTAATTTTTTCTACCCGGTTCATGGTAATAGTTGCTGGAAAACTTTTTTTTTAATAAAGTAAGGTCAAACGTTCTTCAACAAAGTACCGCCATCAAAGTTACCTGAAAAGTATCAAACCAGAAATTCATATAATACGGACTTGGGGTAAGCTTTTAATGTTAAAAACTGGACTTATTAGTAGCATACACAGAAACAAGCCCTTTCTCTTGAGTCGGAAAGAATTACGACATATTCCTTTGATGGGTACAAAGGTTAACAATATTTGATTTTTCTGCATGAACTCTGTTGGGTGAAGACATATAGTAACATACACCGCATACATGCATGAGTACTCATGCAATAACAAATAACTTTTCATCCGTGGCATCGAACGTAATACCTTATGTTTTCTACTACGTCAAAGTTTGCAATATCTAGAACAAAATCAGAACCAGTTTTATGCTAATAAAATAAAGCAAATAAAGGAAAACAAAGAGAACGAGTGTCCTGACGACAGTCGGATCTTTTTTATCTTGTCATAGATAACATAGAAACGAGAATATATTTGACTTCTTGTTTAACAGAACAATACAAATCCTTTGATTGATTACTAAAAGGTTTAAGTGGAAACCAATGTCTCTCACTACACAAACCAAATTTGAACATTTTTCGTCTATTACGTAAATAAGTAATTGATAAACGTTATATTGACTGTTGTCCTACAAGTCATTCAACGTAGTTATGATCGTTTAGTGACTAATCATCATAAGTGGCTTGAAAGCTGATGAACTTTAGTAACCGACCAATCAACTGACAAAAAATTACCGAGCCACTGTATTCAAGTTTCAAGACCTACCGATTTTCATACTGCGGTAGTAAATTATAATTTAAGGTATAAAATCAACATTTACGGTACATTTTTTAGTAAATCAACAATTATACTTTCTTTGTTTACTGTGCAGTATTTTTGCAATCCAAGTACAAATACCAGAATAAAAAGTTTTAAAATGTATTTTCCGTAGTTTGTCGTTTAAATTTCAATACTGGAAGTTTTCCAGTTTCCTAATTTAAACTGACTTTACTCGAGACGTAATAAAATACAAATTTATTTTCGATACAGGTCTATTTCATGCTACTCCTTATAGTCTGAATTTAGTAAAAGGAGATACTTTCACAATATCGGTTCGCTTGTTGGACGTTGACGTTTTTACAAAAAGCTTTGGTGCTTACGGCTGATATGGTCAGGTAGTGATAGAACTGTATCGTGTTTATCCAGCCCAGCAAGAACAATAAATACATGGTTATGCTTACGTAAAATATTTACCTAACCTTTGAATTTTATTGATGAATGATTTTTTTCTATTTGTAATGACTCATATAGCAAAGTAGTTTTGCTTATTTGATGTAAAATACGTTTAATAATTACGTTAAAACAAATGAATTATTCATTGATGTAGCATTTCATCTAGGTTTACACGAATGAGTCAAAAGCATTTCAAGTGCTGTTTATAAAGCACTTGTAACAAACGAATATCAATTCGATGTTTGACTGAATTGATTTTATCTCATTTTCAAAACAAAGAAGAGGCTTCCATTGTATGGAAAGAATTGACCGTATACGTTTATTTTATTTGTGGAGGTTGCACAATTATTTGGTTAAATGACACATTTTTGTGAACGTTATTATTTTCCTTATTAATCAAAGATACGAATGATGGAAGCGCTAAAGTGAATACGTTTACCTAAAAACGTTTTAAAATACAAGCAAGAGAACCTAAGGTAAACAGAATAAAATTTGGAGTGCTTTGTAGGTAGCCAAATATACTATAATCAACTCAATTTTTGCATTCATGTTCAAAATATTTTGATGGAATCCTATAAATGAGTCTTCGTTTAAATGAATATGCAACCTTCACAACTTATATTACCTTTCGCACGAAAAGGACCGATTTCAAAACACAATTTTAGCAAATCCCCATATCAATCTACTAAACTGGGATATTTCTCAAAAAAATAGAAGCAACAGTATATATATTCTTATAAGCAATGTTTTACGTTTTCTTGTCACTAATATTTCACTTGGCAACAATTCAGCCTTTAATCCATCATGCTCAACTTATCTTGTTTTGTCAAATATTTGAGTTTACAACGTCACGTCATATAAAGCATGAAAAACTTATAGGCTTTTCATGATCTCCAAAGTTAAAAATATAATTAGAAGGTTATGGTGATATGAAGTGATAAAGTTCGCGTTTTGATATTCTACTAAAGTATTATGTATGTATCTGTAAATAGGCATTGAAGATAAAATATGCGAAAAATAACAGATTCGAGTAAATTATGCTACTAATTATTTACTGTCGAATTTTAAGTTTTGACCCAGAACTCTTTGTAAAACTTTTACTGCTGACTTTTTCCAGAATAACTTAATTTATCTGATATTGTAGTTAAAAATATTTCAATCGAGTGTACGACTTTTTGTCCCCATAGACACTGTAACATTACACATATGAACTACTTTTTATTGCTTCAAATATTTTACTACTTCATGTCACAACTATCTCTAGCTCCCAAAAACTGGCACCAATGTTCTTGGGCCAAGAATTTTATGCGAATATACACTTGGTGCACAAACTTGCGCTACTTTCTATGCAAAATTGTCAAAATAAATTGTGATAGCTTGAACCAATATTGATATTAGGCTAAAATTGTCAAACATTTCATATTAAAATGGAAATCGTGTTTATCGTTTCCTGTATTAGATAGTAAAGACATAGATTTACTGCTAAAATTGGGTTTAGTTTTGTCAGTTTATTTTTGTACTTCAACTTTTGACAATTGATTAGCTTTTACGGATAATGAAATTAATTTGCGCCATATTTATTTATTTAAATTCGTTTTTTTCCCATAACTTAAAGTTTTAGCCCATATGTGTTAGCTTTCTATAATAAAGGTACAAATTGCATAATATAAACTATTAAATTTTATCGTTAACCCTGAAGAACAGATAAGTTAGTTTCGAAAGCTTGGTTATTATTCTAAATAAACGCTTTTCCACTAAAATCCCGTGTTTCTCTTATCATTGTTAAATTTATGTTGTATAAACTAAAATGTACTCTAAAATTTAAATAAATACTGGATTCTTACCTGTACAGTGCCTCTAAAATCGTCGCTCGTCAAACAGTCTTACTCAGGCGATTCGTAAACGGTGAATTGTTACTGCGCCGAGGGTCAGGGGCTTGAAGCTACTAAAACGTATTTTGCCAATACTATCCAAATGATTTCATCAGCCGTAGCGTCAATAAACTTAAACGAGAGGAAAACATTCTCAAGTGGTGGTGATGCAATACACCTTGAGCTATTGTTAATTCCACGTAATTGTCACATGTCATGTAGTATCAGAAATTGCATGCGGTCTCTGACATGATTTATTATTTGATCAGCCTTTTATGAAGTCGATATGCACAGGTTCTATTATAACATTTTGGTTATAACAAGTTATGTTCAGGTATAAAAACGGCACATACTTTCCCTTAAGCATCATTCGTGACCAAGACATTCATCTCATCACTTACGCACATTTGATTTAGTGTCTAAACATAATTTTGCTAACAAAAATTTGTAACAAGATGAACAACATCGACAAAAACCGAATTGAGCTGGACGTACTTCGAAGCGGTGGTAAATATATTGGGCCAGGGAAATCTATAAAAGACGAAATAATTAAGTACGCACAAAAGAAGTTGACAATTTTGTACTTTTGCCAAAGTAACACTCCAGACGAATTTACTACTTGGGAGCAAAACTGGGATATATTCTTCCAGCTGCTAAGAACAAAAGAAAAGGGCACCCGATTTTATGCAGTAGACTGCGACGTTAACCCCAATGATAAACCAAATTTACATTCAAGCTGCATTCAAGTACTAGACTCTGGCAGAGTCATAATTGAAAACCTCCGTCATCCCAACGAGAATGTTTCCAGTGCAACAACTCAACCATCTTCTACTTCTACCATCGACAACTTGAACCAAACAGTTACTCAGAAGAATTATCCCGATAACAAACTCCAAATTTCTGCACCGTCAGTATTTCCAACATCGTCTCATCAAAACCTTTCAAGTCCCGCTCACACGTACTATCAACAGCCAATGACGAATCCGTCCCAACAGTTTCAACCGACAAATCCACACATAAGCCATCAGAAACAAAATGTACTTGGACAGAATGCAAATTCATTTGCTCAAATTCCGGTTAATCAACTCCCAAACTATTCTGGCCTGCAACCTAATGCCTCTAATTACCAACATTACCAACAACAATTTTATGCCCAGCAACCAAATCAAACACAGTATGTGCCACCAATAAGCCAACCAAACTACCAACAGCAAATGTTCCCTCAAAATATTCCGGTGGGTTCCACACAAAACAATTACCAACCAGGATTGGGCCAAACTCCAAGATTTCAACAGCAATTTCAGCAACCACAAAATTTTGCAAGCCAACCGTTTCCTCCAAACATTTCCCAATTTCCAAACCATTTCCAAAAATCTCAGCCTCAAAACATGGATTATCAGTATGAAGCAGCGATGCAAAATCCACCACCTGCCCCAGTTTTTAACCAGTCCAACATACCCCAGATAAACGAAGTAGAAGAACCACACGATCCTGACGAATCTGTTGCTAGTTTAATTTCACAAATGGCTGAAGACTGGCCACGTAGTGAAATGAACATATTGATTCTTGGAGAAACTGGAGTAGGTAAATCGACTTGGATTAACGGTTTTAAAAACTTTATCACCTATAATACCCTTGACGATGCTGAGAGAGGGGAGCTTTGCACCCTTATCCCTGCCAAGTTTACTGTATGCGATGAGAACTTTGACGAAATCACTGTTGTCACCGGAGAAGATATCAATGAGAGTGGTAAAGTCGGCCAGTCTGCCACTCAGGATGCCCGTATTTACAGATTTACTCTGGGAAATACAACAATTCAGCTTATTGATACTCCTGGAGTGGGGGACACACGTGGAATTGATCAGGACAAAGTAAATTTTCAGAACATTTTGAGTACGTTGGAAAACGTAGAAGAAATTCATGGGATTTGCATTTTATTAAAGCCAAATAATGCCAGACTAACCGTGATGTTTCGATTTTGCATCAAAGAATTGCTAACGTATTTACATCGGGATGCTGCCAAAAATATTTTATTTTGCTTTACAAACTCCCGTGGCACATTTTACAGACCAGGTGACACCATGCCTGCTCTAAAGAAGCTGCTTGCTGAAAACAAGGAGGTGAAAATTCAGGTCAACCCAAATAACGTGTATTGCTTTGACAGCGAAGCCTATAGATTCCTGGCCGCCATCAAAAACAAGAACCCAGTAAAATTCCACCAAAAGGAGAAGGAAAACTTTTCAAACAGTTGGGAAAAGTCTATTATGGAAACTTTGCGTATGCTCAATTACATCAGCGCGCTAGAACCCCACCCAATTAAGAACACGCTAAATTTGAACCATGCTAGAGAGTTGGTCTTGAAGCTTACAAGACCATTGGCGGAAATCAGTAGAAACATTCAAACAAACATGGCAATTCTGGATGATGAACGTAACGAAATCCAAAACACGGACGCGACGTTGGAAGACCTGAGAAAAAAACGTTTTACAAAAAGAGCCCAACTGGAAATCAAGGAGTTAGACTACCCCAAAACAGTCTGTGGAAATAGCGGTTGTGTTAAGGTATGGAATATGGGACATGCATCTCGTACCGAGTATATCAACATTTGTCACGAACGCTGTTATCTATCAGGGGTTCAAAGAGATTCCATCGCAGATCCTGGATTAATGCAATGCTGGGCGTTTCATGCATCTGGGCCAGATAACTGTAGACAATGTGGTCATAGTTACAGAGAACATCTTCATGTTTATTATGATTCTTTCCAAGTTGAGGTGGACGTTAATGATCAGACCGTGGAGGCAATGTTGAGCAACAAGATATCTGAGAAGGAGGCAAAACAGAGAATGATTGAAGACCGAAACCGTGATATTTCAAAATACAACAACGAGCTAGATCAAATTCAAAAAGCTAGCGTGAAGTTTGCTTGCTTTTTAAAATCCAATGCCATCACACCATACAATGACGAAATGGAAAAGTATTTAAATCATTTGATTAAGCAGGAAGAGGAGAAAGCAGCAGTATCAAAGAATACCAAAGTTTTAGACGGCTTGAAGGTCAGCCTTGCAGCCTATCAGCAGGAGAAAAGGGTTATTGAAGAAGCAATGATTCATCGTGGACAAACTCAGGAAATAGGGGCGCATGAAATTAGCAAACTCGTTAACGACCTAAAGGCTTTGAAAATTTCTGGGACAAGTCTACAAGACGCACTCAATACTATGGACAAAACGAACAAACATGCAACAACCCAGTCTATAGTGACCGTAACACCAGTACCAACACAATACAGAGGGAGTTCTAAACCTCGAAAGGGGAATAAACTTACGAATTTTCTATCCAAAATATTTTAGTTTTCACCTTCATGTATATATTTCTGACTCTAACGTAAAGTGTATAGCTACTTATGTACAATTGTAATATTTCTAGTTATCTGTCATTCAATATAATCCAAAGTAAATAATGTAATAACAAAAGGGGGTCAAATAAAAAGTACTTTATCTCGCTTTTCGATTTATTGCAACATAGGTAGGAGATGGTACAACTGAAAATGTAATGAACACAAAACAAAAACCACCTCAAAAATAAAATTAAAATGAAACCAACAAACAAAACCGTATTTCGATTAAATTATCTATATTTTAAACACTGTCCATTATTTCCACCCTGATAAATATTCCCCACGACCGGCCATCGCGACTCCTTCACAACCAAATCCGGCGTACTCACCCTTGTCGTATCCGGCCTATTCATTTCAATCTGCCCCGAAAAACTTAGGATGCCCTTGGTCACCCCCTCCGCAAAATACGACGCGTAAGCCAACATCGCCATTTTCCTCACTGGTGGACATATAGCATCATGTTTAGCATACATCTGTTCCCTTTCCAAATCCCTCCTCCTATCCTCCGTCCACCTTCCCTCCTCCACCTCATCCACAATCTCTTGAAATCTCCTTCCTTCCCACTCAGGATGCCCAATCGCCCTTTGAATAATTCTCTCCTGTAGGTCCCTATCCCAAGTCACATTCTGAACTCCATACCTTCCCAACGTCATATTCGTCGGATACTCACTCGAGCAATACAAAAAACCTAACCGCTTATCAATCAGTGCAAAAGTGACACACATTTCATCCCTCGTTGAAAATCCACTTACTGTACTCCCATTTCGATCCCTTGTATCCATCACACACTCAACCCCAACTTGGTCTCCAGGTAACACCTTAACTGGCTCATGTAAATGCCTTATCTGCTGATAACTAAAGTCATAATTCTCATCGCTTTGTATCCATGGCAATTCTTCTCCATTTCTATAATGTCGCATTCGAATCTGTTCAGTTGACATGTGAGCATGTAACATAGTTGCTAGGATACTTGTTCCCCCGCCACTCACACCAGCCAACATTCTTGTTGTACATTCCGCGCTACAGAGACCACCCATTGTGAAATTAGCACTGTTTGGAGGCACCATGTAAAGCCCCAGGACTCCAGACCCAACAAATATAATGCCGCCGTCTATAGGTCGGATTTGCGGGGTGTACAGGATATCAACACCGTTTTCGACTGTGACGTTTCCGAGCATTTGAGGATTGTCGTAGTGACTTTCGAACAAGAAGTATTCATTTGGTGTTTCACCGAGAGAGATTCCCACGTTTTCTGGGAAATTAAAAGGTTTTCCTCCGACGCCCCAAGTGTGAACAATTTCAGTACAGAGATGGGTGGGTAGTTGATGGGGTAGTTCGAGATAGCATTCTTCCCCCGGATGGGAAACAAAGCGGTCAAAGATTAAGGCTGGATCTACGCCTGGAGGGGAAACGCAGCGGTAGACTAGTTGGTGGTGGACGTGGCGTTCGGAAGTGGCGTTCGAAAAATATGGAACGTACTAAAATTTGTAATGAAAAATTGTTTAAAAAAACATAATAATAAGTCATCTATTTAAATGATTTTTTTCTCAGTTTACCCCAATGATATGATGTCTCGTGGAAAGGGTGGGTCCTTTTCTGATATTACACCAGTAGCTCGTATGTCTTCCAGCTGGCAATTGAAATGTTCTTCTAACTTGCCAAGTTTGGACTGGATTGGGTCGAGATTTTTGGGGATCGGCAATATAAGCTCTTATACTACCTTGTGGAGTGAAGGTTAAAATAGCTTGGACTCCTGTGGGTGTTCCATAGCCCCAAATTATGTTCAGCATGTCATTCTACAAAAAAAATTAAAAAATTCGCTTAAACAAAAAATCAACTAATAAATTATTCTAAAAATTTATTTTAATTACGTTAATTCGAATATCCTGTTGCTCATCACAAGTCTCCAACTGCCTTGTAAATTGTATCGTAACACTCTCCCCATTTGGTGATGACCTTGTGACCCCATCAAGTCTCCAATTTTGTTGGATATCCCTTTCAATTGTGTTATTATCCAAGCCATGCATGTCTACAAGGTTATATGGCTCTTGTCCAGTTGCCAACGCAACCAAGTCCGCCCCTGTAACATTCCCCGTTTTTGATAGCCCCACCACCACCACATTTCCTCCAGTACTGGCAACCGAACTTATTGTTAATGCAAAAGTTACTGACGACAAATTCCTGACCAGTGCCCACTCCAAAATACCAAACAAACCGGAATCAGAGGAGTTCAATAATTCCCGTTGATAATACACTAGACCTGTTTCAGATGCAGCCTCCGATTTTAGTTCAGGAAGATAAGGGTTTATCCATTGTGCTAGTTGAGCCCCCACAAATTTATTTCCTATTAGGGAAAACGTTAAGCAAAATATTGCTAATGATCTGGGGTAATTTAGTAACATGGTTTATTAATAAATTTAACAACTACAAAAAAAATTCTGCCATGTATCCACTTCACTGTCAAAATCAACAATGCAAAATACAACAATTACAAGCCATTCAAAAAAAAATTAGACAAAGAATCCCAAGATGACTCGACTGACGATGTCTATCTTCTAAGTCAACAAAAGGTACTAATTAAATTATAATCACGAAGAATTAATGATGCACATAGTGCAAAAGTCAGTAGAGATGAGCAAGTATGATGAATGATAACACCAAGCTAATATTTCATGTACAATTTGAGCATACTTATTTATATGTTGATACTGCTGTCAGTTAAGTACTTACCTAAAAATTAACAAAGAATGTAAAAAAAATATGTAGTCTGCAAATTTTACTCATTTACGCGCCACCGCCCACACAATATCTATCTCTGCCAATAACTATCACACAAAAACTATAACACAAGGTTGTGTAGCATGTAGCTAAAATGTAATACAAACGCCTTCCTCTTTGTCCTGCTCACTTACATAAATTATATAAAGGGTGCTACCTTTAAGTTTAATTAAAAAAGGAAACCTTGTTAATTAATTTTGACATTTTTGGGTACATTTATATTAAATTTTGTACACGTAATTTTTTGTGTTTTGAACTTGAACACTAAAATGTTAAGCTTAGCTTAAATGACAGCTTTATCATTACGTCATTAATGTTAAGGAAGTCAATATCTTTTTTTGTCTTTAACTTTGCAAATTATATAATAACTACTATAAAAAATGTGATGAATTGTTAATGATTTATTTTTATTTTTTACAAAATAACTTTAGTTAAATGATCAGTTATAGTATCTAATTACTCTACTGAGCTTAAAAAATCATCTTAACCTTTTTAAACAGAAATAATTCGATATTTGATTTTAAAAAATATTTTAAATATTTGTACCATTTAATATTTTATTACTCCTGATCGATTCTCCTTAAATTAACCGTTACAGTTTGAAAATTAAGAATAGCTTGAACTGCATTCTTTCTCTTGATATTCACAACACTCAATTTATGTACAGCATTTAAATGTCTTTTTAAAACCGATTCACTTGACACTTTCAACCCACAAACTCCACAAAATCGTTCCCTAGTTTCTACCTCCCTTTTTATTATTTTTCTCTTAAAAAATCTTTCGTCTTCGGGAATCTCCAACAAATCCAATTCCCTATACATCGCCCCTTCTCTTTCCACTTGTTTCAAATCCACACCATTTATTCTTATATCCTCTCGTTTCTTCTTATCAAACGTACAATAAGGCAGCTCATCCTTTAATTTCATTCCATCGTACATTCCTTGTCTAAATTTTGCAGGTAACTTTTTATCTCCATGTTCCTTATCCCAATGTCTCCTCAGCGCTGGTACATTATGAAACCTTAAAATTTCCTCATCCGGACACTCTGGACACCTCACTTTAAACATTTGTTTCCTAAGTCTACTCGAATCATGACTTAGCAAAGCACAGATTATTGCCCCCTCCCTCAAAAAATGAGGCTTTCCACAAATCCCACAAGCAAACGGCTTCTCCTTCTCACTATCATAAGGAATATTTTTATGGTGACGTCGTCGATGCTGTTCCAGTACCCCAAACAGAATAAAATCATCCCTTCCACAAACACGACACTTGTACAACTTTAAGGGATTCGAACGAAGTTGGTCCTTAAGATGTTTTCGAGTTTTGTGGGAATTGAGTTCCCCTTTTGTTCGAAATTTTAGATCACATTTATTGCAAGAAATTGGTTTTTCTCCGGCATGAAGTAACATGTGTCTTGATAGCTGACTTGGAATAGGGTAAATTTTTCCACAGATTGTACAAGGACATGGTTGTTTGGCTTGCCACTTTGGACGCAACGTAGGTCTCCCGGTAAGATTGGTCCTGTGTTCGTGTATATTTTTGATGTGGGTTTTCATCACCGTTTCTACAGCAAATGGCTGTTGGCAGATTGGACAAGAAAATGTGCGTTCCTCTGTAAAAAAAATATAGGTACAATTATTTAATCCCTGTGCGTAATTTATGACTTGGAAAGTTTTATTTTAAATTAGCGTTGAGCTTACTGTGAACAATGCTATGTCTCTTAAGCTCCGTCTTTATCTTAAAAGTTAGATCACAATGTGGACAGGAATGGATTTCCTTTGGTTTCCGGTAGCCATTAGGATTTTTTGAACCACTGGTCGAATGATGTTCTTTGATTGGTGCAGTATGAGGTCTTTTGGGTGGTATGTATCCTGCGTGGGTTCTTAACTTGTGACCTGCCAAGCTTCTTTTCAGGTGATACGATCTACCGCAAATGTCACATGAGAACTGGGGTTCACCTTGGAATCTTTTGGGATCGTGGATAGTTTCGTGTGTTTTTTGTTGGTCGGGAGTGGCAAATGGCTTGCCACAGTGTTTACAGGGATAGGGGCGATCATCTTGGTGAATCTGGATCATGTGCTGTTCGAAAAGGAAGGTGGAGGGGAAGCCAGTATTACATTTTGTGCAAATGGCGGTTTTGAGTTTCTTTAGTTTTTTGGGAGTTGAAGTGGGAGCCCAGAGATAAGAGGGTTTAGATGAGGACTGCTTAACTTCAGTCTTTATTTTACTGTAATCATCTACGTCGTCGTCATTCACTACGAAACAAATATATCGAATTTTAAATTTTACTATAAATAGTTTGCTTTAAATGTCATGTTTAATTAGCTTACACTCCAACGGATCCCGTGTCTCTACCAAGATACTGTCCTTTTGCTGCTTATCATCAGTTTGTCGAACAGTCAATGAGAACTGTAATGATTGATAAGGAAACTCGAATTTAATGTCAATGTCAGTCGAATTTCTGTCATCTTGCTCAATTCTAAAAGATTTTTCTTCCTCGGTATCAAACCCACACAAATTATTTAAATCGTTTTCTTTCTTGACTGACATGGTGACGTTTTTTTAAATACTGAAAACACTGACAACCAAATAAAAACAGTAAACTGATGGATCAGTTTCCCTTGCTGATCAAAAAAGCAGCTGACCGTACCATGGGTTTAAGTTTATATATGAGAGGTATGACTATACATGTATCTTGCATTGCAGCATTGAACGAACCAAATAAGCTTCTGTTTTTACACTTTGCATGATCATTGTTATTCTTGAGCATGCACATTCGTCTACCTGTTTATAACAATGCCCAATTATATTACACTTATGCATTTAAATTTAATATTATATTCGGAAAATCGAAGCCCTACAGTGTCTTGAGATTCGAATCACACACGGTATTCCTGCATTATAATATTTTATACTTAATGGCAAATTCGATGAAAGATCAGCAATATGCACATTTGATTATGACAATTCAACTAACTTAATTCGACTAATGTAGTGGCATTCGTCATTCTTTTCGACAAAAAATGGTGTAATGAATAACTTCAGTTTAAATAAATATGAGATGTGATAAGAAAAATTAGTCGATTTTTATTACATATAAATAATAAACATACATGTAAACTTAAAAAATTCTAATATCGATTCACAACCCAATGGTATGTTTGTTAACCAACCAAATTTTAACGTTTTGCGCTTATTAAGAAGATGACTAAATGATAAATAGTATATTGACTGCTGTCCTACAGGTCATCCAACTTGGTGTTTATTTGGTGACTAAGCATCATAATTGACTTAAAAGCTCATGAACTTAAGTGAGCTAGCATTGAACTAACGTACATACGTAACGATAATCAATCAAAGCATTTTTTCTGTGTATCTAAAGTAATACTTGTTCATTAAATAGTGCTTTTTAGCTGCTTAGCCAATCACAGAATAAAAACTGTAGCAAAAGAAAGTTTTTAACAGTTTTTCATTTAAGCCCTCTTCTCAGCTCAATTTAGCAGCGAAAAAGTTCACATCAACGGAAAACCGTTCTTCTTGGTGAACAAAATTTACAGGGGAAATATTGAGGAAATAAAAATTTCAAAATTCTTTTCGTTTGCCATTCTTACGTCAAACATACGAAATACGAACAAAAAATTGTCTCGTGGTGAGGTCACCATAGGGAGAAATATTTTATAAGCACG
>JAQFZG010000264.1:0-39531 GCA_034695465.1 Entomobrya nicoleti | reverse complement strand
GATAGTTATAAAAGTAGCGGAAAAAAGTTTACAAAGTTTTTGTTTTTGAAAGTACTGTGTATCATCGACATTCAAAGGTGTAGGGGAAGAGCCAAAGTAAAAGAAGTATGTTTTGCTATATGAAAAACTTGAGAAAATCATGGCTGGATATAATACAATGCTTCTACTAAGGATTTTTTTCATCTATCGCCAACTGCCTTTTTACATATTATGTCAACTGTCTTTTTTAAATTTGGTCAATAAATGCTTGGTCAAATGACGTACAATGGTGTATATGACTTTGTTCTAAAAATCCTTGGTCTAATGTCGCATTGATCTAAAAAATATTGGTCAATTCACGGGACACGGTTTCTTTTACGAGATGTGAAGGTCGCTACTCGCTAAAGCTACAGACAGAATAGTTAAAACAAGTAAAAATAAGAATTCGAAGTAAAAAAAAGTCTGGAAGTATTATTTGCAATGCTACGAAAACTGAAGTGACACTTTTTTATCCTTTCAGCCAGTATGAACTTGAGTAAGAATTTCGGAAAGAAAATCCTTAAAAAAAAGAGAATTTGTTTGTGTATATCAAATAGGATCAGAAACTTCTGAATCTCTTACAAAAAATATTTACAAAACGAAAATTTCCCCATATCTTGTATGTTACATTAGCGTACATACGTTTATGGGGGGAACTGAATAAAAATCTACGCGTTCTCCTTGAGTCCCTCGTCTTCAATTCTACCAGCTCAATTCTAACTTACTTTATAATCTTGCAAACAATTTAGTGCCATTACAATGTCAGATCTGCTATAACGGCAATTATGATACTAATCGAACATTAATTGGATGGTATTTTGATATCATGGGATGGTTTTATAAATAAAGGTAAAAAATATACGAGTTTCGGTTTAAATTCATTTCACTTAGAAGGCTTATTTTAAGTTGGTGGGAGTATTGCTCTCATGGTGTCAACTAGCTTTCTATATTTTGATAGCATAGTATGAGCAATGATATGATAATGATGTAATACTTAAATGTTTCCAGTAAAGTGCACTGCATACGTACTTTTAAATTTAAAAAAATATAACACTCAGTGATACAAGTAAAAACGAGACAGTAGAAGCTTCTCTGAAAAACGTGTGAGAGAATTCATAATACAGATCGATAGAAATACTTGACAAGATCCTGGAATATGTTGGGTCACTCATGATGTTAGAGTGAAGTATGAATACGAAGAACGACAGACAACCCCTATCAAAAGTATACGGCAATGTAGGATGAAGTTACGATGAAACGCAGAGTAGTATATAAAACGAAAATAAAACGAGAAAGCTGTACTATAACAGTTATTAGGATAATACTCACTGTATCAAATCGAAAGAGTATTTTTAAACATATCTGTCTGTGTACTTAACATATATCAGTATGCTAGTGACTTGAATCCATTTGTTTTTTATTCCAGAAGTTCTCTGTAATAAAAGATTACTTTTGTATTTACTCTTTTCGTCCCTGAACTAAGCTTCAATTGTTGGAATTTCCTTTTTGCTCGGTCGACAGACAAAACGAAGAGAATAACCTAGAAGTTGAATGTCTGCTTTGTAGTAAGAGCAAAGACGTACAATATTGGCAAATAAGGCTGAAGACAGAGAGCGTTTGTAAAATGGATTCCTTGACGTAATGTAAACAACCATGCAAAAAAATTAAATTACGTCTCGACTGAGAACGACGAAAAAATACAAAAAAAGATACCAATCCGTTTTCATCTTTTCTGTTTTTCTTTCTGTGTCCTGCCGTGTCGCTGTTTTGCTTTTGCCCTTAATACCTCCATGTTGTTCCTTTAGTATTCTTGATGCTTCACTGGCTTTCGTCTATAATAAGACCACAAGTGAATGAGTAATGAAAGTGGATGGTTACAAAAGCAAAGGATACGCACGATTCAGTAATGTTTAGAGGCACTAGCAAAAAGTTTTGTGTTGTTTTTTCTTTCTGTTTTTGTTCATCGTATTATCTCTTCGTTCGTCTTGGCTATTCTGCGTTTTTTCTACCATTACCAATTGTACCGGATCGCGTCAGTTGTGAACTTCTTAAAAGGGCCAAGCAAAAAAGAGAAAAAAAAACTCGAAGACATCTGGCAAAAGAAAATAAGATGGTGTCTATGTCGGGTCGTCGGTGTTGCAAGTGGTATAGTAGCTACTATGCATTTAGATCAGATCTCATTACATTATGGAAAGGTTTTATCTAGTTCGCTATCTTGTGATCGAAAAAGTAGATACTGTTCTTTGAAAAGATTAGCGATTCTCTTTACAGATTAAAATACTGAGCAATGTTCTCTTTACCAAATGCAAGAAAAGTAACTCAAAATAAGCTCAACCGGACTCTTATTTTCTATCATACCCTATCATAGAGTTACCTGGGCTATGTTGGTGCCTCTTGGTTTACTGTACTGCAAAGCAACTCGCAATGGTTTTAGTTTTGGTCAATGACAGGTTTACGGTATACATTATGAAAGCGTGACTGTGGTGCGGTGGTAGTTTAAAGGCCACAGGAAATAAATTTCGGTTGAGGCGGACCTTAGTTTGCATGTAACGGGGGAAAGCCTCTTAGTGACAGCTTGAGAAAGAAAGCTGAAAAAGTAGATTTTTTTAGTTAGTCCAAGCAAAAAATATTTAGTTCTGTGCGTAGCCGTAGTGGTTTTCTCTTGTATACTTCCCTCCTCGCTCAAAATCCATTCGCTATTATTGTTGTTTTGCTACCAAAAAGTACAGATACTAAAGCCATATGCTATTTTTAGTTGTTTCTGTTGGGAAACCACTTAGAAAGTAGCAATCACGCTGCATTTCACTTTCTCTTCTATATACAGCAAAACATTTCAGGCATACACACACAACACATGTATTTGTACGCCAGCATAAAAACAACACCATCATCTTGTCCTCCATTCATATTCCATTTCACTCCTTCGTTCTGATGATGGTGGTGGTTTATTGTGTTTTGTGTACACAATGTAATTGTAACCAAGCCCATTCTCCTCTCATTCTCATCTGCTGCTCTTGTTACTTTCAACTCTATTCTCTGTTCCTAGTTTCACTCTCTCTAGTTGTTTTACTTCCCACTCGTTTTATGTTATGCCAAAGGAGGGACCACACTCTCTGGAAGGAAGACAAATGAGCATTCATTCACGCACACACTTGAACTCTAACAACTAAACATACACAAAGCAAGTAATGCATACATGCAGATATATAGCTATAACAAGAACAACAATACTTTTTTATGCATGGATCGCTAACTCCACCGACAACTAACTGCAGCGTAGCGAGCATTTTCATTACACAGCAATTTATACAACATGAAAGTGTAGAAAAAGGAAACTTAGTACAAGTAGAGTATTCCATTTGACTGATGTGAAGCGGAGAAAATAATGCTCGCGGTACCGGGTTTTCTCTCATTTTCCCTTTCTTTCTCTTTTGTCTGCTGCCCCTGAGATCAATGGGAAAAAGAGTAATTTCAGCATTATTGCTAATATACCCTGGGGGTTACCGTTTGTTACCTTTTGCGGTGGAATAGCTTCATAAGCACAAAAACACAAAATGCACAATAATAATAATACATAGAGAAAGCAGCAAACTGGGCAAAAGCCGACCGACCAGAGACCAACCAACCAAAATATAACCACCAAAAAATAAACTTATTTCCGGCACTATCTATGCATCTCACCAGCACCAGCAGAACGCATGCAGGGAAAATGCATGCAATATGTACACACAGAAAAAACCTTAGTCATCATCATGATTGCAATACAATCATTTTGTGTTTTACAAGCGGTTCCGCTTCTACTGCTGGTTCTTATCTCATTCCATTTCCTTTCTTGTAATATTAACATCTATCCATATT
Source organism: Entomobrya nicoleti (assembly GCA_034695465.1). Classification (NCBI taxonomy): domain Eukaryota; kingdom Metazoa; phylum Arthropoda; class Collembola; order Entomobryomorpha; family Entomobryidae; genus Entomobrya; species Entomobrya nicoleti. The sequence continues at coordinate 35,655 of JAQFZG010000264.1, read as the reverse complement.
ACATATTACGACCTTCCGATTTGTACCAGAAATAATAAAACGCACTGGGCACTGACTAACCGACCGACAACCAACTGAACATAATTCCTGTCTCGCGGTATAGCTAATAGGCAATAAGTACATGATATGATGAATGCATAATAAAACAGTTTTGCTCCCTATTTCCTTCCTTATCCTAGTGAACTTGACGTGAAATGCATTCGTGTGCCCAGCCTCGACTTCGTTCATTTGCCGTCTCGCATTTAAATTTCAAAGAATAGTTCAAACAAAACAAATGTCCAACCAAATCAAAACAGCAAAGGAGTTCAAGATTTTTAGTAGTAGGAAAAGCTATTTTATTACAGCAGCGTGTCTGTGTCTGTCGTGCACCTTTACCACCACGATTCCTGATGTAATCGTGCATATTTGCCTGTTGGCGATCAGCAGCGCGTGAGCAAGTGGATAAAGAATTCATGCAATCATGAAAATAGTATGCTTTTGTTTACAATAATAAGTAAATGACATGATCACGTTAATAATACTAATAACAAAAGTAACTTTTTTTTAAAACATTATATCTGCTGAGCTGAAGGAACTGGTAAATAGCATGCTGGATTGCTGTTATTGCTTACACTACTCAGTCAGTATACAGTATACTGTTTCTATAAAGCTGCACTTGTATTTATTTAGCTCCTCTCTCTTAAAAACGATAAGGAGTAGAAAGCATGTGTTTTTATTTTTTTGGTTTTGTTACTTGTGAGCAAATGCACTAAATGTATTTTTACTACATCTCTAATTGCTAACATTCTACTGGTTTTGTTCTCTTTTAATGCATGTGGCTTACAATAAAAGTACAAAACGGAATTACAATGAAAATTAAAAACATTGCAAAAACTATACGATTACATGTTGTTCCGTTTCGTGTTCCAAACATCGCGAAAAGGGCACCGGGCACAAGACGGGACGAATCACGATACTAACAAAGTTTTATTTATTTTAGCAATACTTATTTTGCAAAATGAAAACAAGTACAAATATTTTTCATGCACATACATTTCACTTTTTATGATGGGGTCATGAACTTACTTATAATTCGTGTAGTAATTTGCTGTTATCTTAATAATAAATGGAATAGAAACAAGGACAAAAGGGCTATTTGTTCTTTTTTATGTTTGACTATTATTCTTATTATGTTACCAAAAACCTGGGATTATTATTACCCGACGAACTGTTATAATAATAAATGCTCCCTAGAACAGTTCCAAACACAGTTGTACAACACAGCACACTGGGGTATAATAAAAAATTACTTGAGGAGAAGTCCCTGGGAGGCAACAACAGAAATAATATAGGAAATAAAACATAAAAATGTGATAACCACGCGGAAAATATAAAAATAAAAATGAATAGCGTACTGTACCAATATAGTGCCTTGTTGGATTGAATTGGTTGCATACTAACTTTCATGATACTCTCTTTTACAAATGGCTGCTGAAATTATATTATTATAAGCATGATGTCAAAAGCATTAAACCTTGTGATAATTGCAGTGTAGTGGACGAAACACGACAAACCCTCGTTATCCCCGCTTTGGTCCTCTCCTTGTATACATGTTCTGTTCCCTGCTTTTTAAGCACTGGACAGCGAGAACCCCTCTTGAAGGCGTACACAAGTGACTGAATTAGATTACACATTCGTAATATTATCATTACCACACAAAGTAGAAAGTAAGTACATAAGTACAAATGGATTATTTCATGTGTACGAAATAAGCAAACATAAATTCGTCATGATGATGTCGATGATAGTGTGATGATGGTGGGGTAAACAGTGAAACTCTATCCAATATCGGTAATCAGCAGGGAGATTTTTATGTGGGTTTGTGTAAGCGCATAACGGAACTAGACCATATAACACGGCAATAAAAAAGGTAGAGTTTCAAACAAGTTTTGTATGAGACTGAAAATATTTTTCGTTTTACTTTTGTTGCTACTCGCTCACTCTCGCGGAGCTCTGTAGCTTTTGAGGTTTGTATGCACACTTTGTTGATCGATGCCTGACTAGGAAAAGAAAACGAAACCAAAAAATTAAGTGCCTTTAAATCAAGTGATGATTAGTATCAAACAAATACGTCAACAGTAAAACAGCAATTTTCTTCGCGTGAATAAATTTTCCTATTTAGAGCTTGAAGATGAAGATATATACATAGATACAGTATTTTTTGTAAGTAGTTTTTTTATTTTACGAGTGCATTTTATTTTGGTATCGCTCTTCAGGATCATCATCTCAGATCTCGGGGAAATGAAAATATGATTGCGTATACATTTGTGTACTTGTATGCAGGGTCAATGTACAAAACAAAATGGTTAGGGTTAGTAATAATACTTGGCCCTTGGCCGTTGGCTTGTTGCTCGCGTTTTTCCTTACCATTTTTAAAGAAATGCTTCGAAATAAATAAATATTAATTTTGTGTAGATACACAACGCTACATGAAGAAATCACTTTTTTCGACATGAAAAAATGGTACAAGACAAGACCCGTTTGAAATACATTAAATTTTGTATGAACTATGAACATACTACGTAGTATATTTGAATATTTACCTCCTATATTTTTTCAGAAGTACTTAGTGACTAACATTCAAGTGCATTGCACTAACCTTGAACACAGTACTCTGAAACGCTAATTTTTATCCCCCCTTTTCTTCTCGCTACGGAAAACTACGAAGGTTAAGGCTTGTTTTCTATTTCAGTTGCCTTAAAAATGAAGTGAGCTTCATGCTGCACGTATGTACGGCTATGCACGGCACACGGCAATTGAATCTTCACTCATTTGTTTCATTTCAAGGATACAAGATAATACTTTGTGTTACGCAATACCCATATATCTTTCTTAGACAAACTAGCCTCAGTTACATGAAAAACCTTCTCTGCATGATTTCTACCAGCAATCTAATTTCGAAATTCGTATATTCCAGATTTTTCTTTAAAATTAATAATGGATCAAGGTTGAAAGCAGCAGACGTGAATTTCCTTTGCTCGTATATACTGATTTAATATAATTTTATTAATAATTCAGGTAGGCGTGTGGATTCCTGTTATAATTTTCCGATTCCTGGAAAAATAAATGCATCATTTAACACTTTCCTTTTTGATACTCCTTCTCTGAATAATATCTTCATTAAGAGAGGCGCGTAGCTTGTCTGCTCAAGTAAATAATATTTAGATCCTACGCCTCGACTCTACTCAACTCATCCCTTCGTATTATTAATTTCCTGTGGCTTCGTTTCCCTTGTCCTGTTGAAGGAACAATTTGTTCAACTTTTTACTCGAGAGTACTCATAAATCTATCATCTTCTCACTCTAAAATAGAAAATGGTTGTTTATTTTATGTGCGTGGTATTGTATTTTGTATTATTAATCTAGCACCTTTTGTATCAGACATTTCACCCAGGAATGATCATTAGAAAAGGATCGCGTAACCGTGTAAATTTCGTATGTTTTATCGAGCTCCATATAAATACATGGAGTTCGTCTTCATAACAACTTTGTTAGCAACCTGCTCTCATTTAAAAAGCATTGGGTTTTGTCGATGGAAACAATTTCGTCTTCCCCAAAATCGCATATAATTTTTTTTATTTTACATGGGAGTCACGTACTCCTTCTCAATGATCATACTTCTGATTTCACCAAGTCAGAATATACTTCTTTACGTTCATTTTGTATAAGACCTTGGTTTATATTTACAGTTAATTCTTTTGATGTCTGGCCCTCAAGAGAAAAGCCAAAGTGCTACAGTGAGCACCAGAGAGTATACAAAAGTAGAATGGCCTTGAAACATCTATCGAACAGTGTTCATGCTCAAAATAATTTAATCCAATGTGTTTCATTTTTTATTGTATAATGAAATTAGTAACAGAATCCTTTCAGTTTCCTGTGCGCACAAACCACAACTTGTGTACCATATATACATATACTTGTGTAGGCATATGTCCTGACTTACTTTCGGACTGACATGTTTTGGGGAATAATGCAAGTGACTTTGTATGAAAACTCTTTGTATGAGAATTGGGTGCAATGTATAAGCGCTCTGAAAACACACATCCTCTTGTTGTGACTGTCGACGCAAAACCAATTTTTAATGAAATATTGCTCTCAATTTTCCCACAAGTTCTAAACAATCAAGGAGTGTCCAGCTGCGGCTTTAATTATTGCTACAGAAAAAACACTTACATAGAAAAACAAACAATGGAACGCGTTCTCGAGTGAGTGAGAAAAACAAACACAAAAATGCTACAAATTTACAACATTATAAAGGTTGAACACTACAAAACAAAATTTCATATTGAAACGTCTTACTCGTCGTGTTCGTGTTTAGGTGGGAATATATCCTTCTTCCACCATTAACTTCACCAATAATAATACTCTCCATACCTCTTACAATTACTTTATAGATGAAGCCAGTAAGAAAAGACAAGGCAAATAAGTAATGAAAAAGAAAATTATTTGGTACACACAAACATACATGTACACAACACGAGAAACAAAGTAAATGTATATATTTCCCTCACGACAACATAAATAGTCCCAATAAACTCACGAATATAACAAGACAAAGTAACAACTAACTTTCTTAATGAACGATTCACACGTTGGGTGGGAGTCTCTTTTGATTCCAGGCAGGCACGAGGGAAGGGGCCAATATATGTTATTCTTCGTTCATAATTTGTAATAATGATATCGTGTTTTTAGTTTTACACGACAAGTGGCTATATTTCAGTAACAGGGAAGTGTGAGCATATGGTTCGCACCGAGTGTCCTATATTTCTTTTATTCAAACCCTGAAAGCTATTTACAAAAAAGGAAATGTATGTATCATTCAAGAAGACAATAGTTCTCGACTCTGTTTGCGTTACTTACTGTGCTGAGAAAACTCTTTGCCTTTGAAGAACAAAGGATTACACATAAATGTTTTAGTAGAGAAACAAACAAGAAACTAATACATAAATTGATAAAAATAATAATCCGTGTTTTTTTCATAACATAACATTTGTTGTTTATTTTCCACATTAAACTTCCTTTCATTTTAATATCTAATTTACTTCCTGGAGAGATCCTGTTATTTCTATTAACGATTAAATAAAACCATCTAAAGTGTGTTTATAATTATGACCTAAATTTAGCATTATGCATTTTAGATGTTGAATAAGTCATATTCAATGGATAATGATAAACTAGACGCTTTAAATAAAAAATTATACTATTAGTTTGGTTAAGCTACTAAAGACCTTTGAGAAAGCAATTTTGCACAAACTGTACACATTGTGTAAAGAGGAAATAACTTATTCATATTTTCTCGTATCTCAGCCATTCACCACATAATAATACCACCAGAAATATAAATGCTGTAAGGAGTAGAATTATCGTCTTGTGCATATAATAGGAAGGCAGTCTCGAATTTTGCTTGCCAAAGATGTAATCATCCAATCAATCCTTTGACCTTTACCTGCAATTTAGAATGCAAGAACGTAAAATGTGCATTCACAATTTGTGTTGTTGCTCTATTCATGATTTCGAGTTGTTTCTGTTGAGTGTAATGTATCTTTTGTGATGGCGATGATACCATGATAGTCATGATCACAGACCATAGGGTTTATTATCGTTTTGTTCATTGATGATGATGGAAATTGCTCTTTCTGTATGCAAACGACTCATTTCATTCATTGTTAAACCCGAAATGTGTTTTCCCAGTTTAGTACATCCACTTTAGGTTCTCTGCTGGAGTGTTGACTCCACGTGCGTAGTTCCCACTTTACTTGTCTCTCTGGACAAACATCAAACACAGCAGCAAGCCAGCAAGTGTATCATCAAGATTGAACTATGAGGATGATGAAAATGATTACATTTTTACGATTACGATGTGTATAGGCTGATATTGCTATTTATTCATAAAGTATGTGTGCAACCCATCTGCTAGCACGTTTTCCGAAAGAACTGACATGCACGCACGATGGACAATGCCAAACAGCTACACACACACGCATTTCGATCCTGATGAAAACTATTTTACATTTGATTTTGCATTGTTACTGTTGTTCACTCAACAACAACACACTCATTTACGAATAAGACTTTTGTAATTGAATACATGCCTATTATTATTAAAGAAACCATATAATGAGCCATCCCATATTTCACTGCAAAGAAAGCGCAACAACACAATAGACAAGGGAGGAGGCAACGAGACAGGCAAGTTTTCAATGTCAAGTGTCAGCTTGTGTATGTGTGCGTTGCTGGAAATGTTTTTAGTTTTGCTAGTAAAATGCAAAGCAAAATGTTTGTGATGAGAACATCCATATAATATTCAAAATCAACAAAAGAAAATGCATCTCTACCACCTACATGCCATCACCATGAAATATTTTATGTATACACATTACTTTTTGTGCTGAATGCTGATTGTTATTATAAAGTTTGTTTTCAAACTTAAAAAAGTTTATGGTGTGCACTTTTTAAGGAACCCATATCTACACTTTACAGTACAATGAAACTGTATATAAAGTGTGATGTAGAAATTTCCACGAAACTGGAAACAAAAGATGTGAGAAGTAAATTCTTTAATGAAAATAAAGTACAAAAAGCGTACCACCACAGCCGTCACAGTCACGAGTCTGGGGCTTCACTTGAAACATTTGGCCTTGTTTCTGAACGCCACCAACGCTGCTACTGACTCTGAGAATGAAATGAAAATGTGTGTATGTTTTGTTCTTATTTGAGTGAGCTACAAAAGGATATTCCAGCTTAGCTTGCCGAAAAATCATTTCATGCTGGAAAATGTGAACTTAAGAGACGTGCATGCTAAGATGCAGTGTGAGTACGTAAATCGCGTCTACCTACCCTTTCAACATGCTTGCCTTAAAGCTACGCATTTTGATACGACAAGTACATATTTTTGGGTTGAACATGAACTTGCTATAAAAACCTTTGAAAAATATCTGTTTGCGTGTCAGGTGCATCTTATAAACACCAACATTCCTTATTCTTTGAAAACATACAAATTATAGGACAAATGCTTTTTCCGTAGCCCTTGCAAAGCAAGTGTGTTCATGCTTTGTTTGTAAAAAAAATACATGAGTTTGTATTTTGATACCTTTTATCCATTAAATTCAATTCGAATTCATTCGTTTTGACGTTTTCGTCTGTGATAAAAATAAAAATGCTCATTAGGAATAATTTTTCTTTTTCTGCTTTTATTTAGGGTTTTCTAAACTTTAATGATGATGGTTATGATTATGACGATCACTATTTTCCCTTTTTTCTTTTAAAAACACATGAAAACATACACAAGAAGGGTTCATATTTACTTGTTCTTGAAAGGTAGTACCACCGTGATACAATGATGATGATTCAAATATAATATGTTGTTGTTGAAGAGTAGTCTGACATTGACAAACAAACAGACAGCAGAAGTTGTTCTGGAGGTTCCTGGAAACTGAAAGGCTATGCTATGATAATGAAGCACATTAAAAATATCTCCTCAAGGTGGTACTGGTGCTTTACTGGTACAAATGAACATAAAGAATTACAACATTCCCTAGAAATTTTGAAGAATTTTTAAAGAAACATTATAATCATGTATGCTTATTTTTGAGCCTCAATTTTTACAAATACTTACCAGTAAATTTCAGGGGTAACAACATCCTCATTTTATCCTAACAGCGTAATCGTGAGAGAGATGGGTGCATGCATACAGCGGTTCATTTATCAAAGAAAATATGACTAAATGACTTTAATGCCTCATGTGTAACTTTTTCTTTTTTTGTACAGTACCTCCACAAAAGGTTGTTGTCGTTGATGAGCGTGGCTCGGAGTATACTTCAACATCACAACTTACACCTTACAGTGAAGGATCCTCATTGAGACTGACATGCATCTCTACAGGAGGTAATGTAAACATGAAAAAAGAAACAAGTGTACCATAATAATAATAATTTTTCATTCTTTTTGATCTTTTTCCCATGCATATATTTACTAGACATTGTATATTGTATCTACATATGCACAAAAAATGTAGATAGTAGATTCCATATTGTAAAGGCTAACATTTTGGAAATGGTTATATTTTTCTCATCTTTGTTTATGACTCCTTTCTTTTCCCTGAGCAGGCTGGCCGGTTCCAAAAGTGAGTTGGTGGCGAGAAAATGCCCTTCTCGATGATACTTGGGAGGTGTCCTCTGAGCATGTGACCTCTACTGTCGTCTCCAACACTCTGACAATTGGGAAACTGCAAAGAAGTGATCTTAACGCTAGATTGACGTGTCAAGCTGCCAACAACAATATAACAATCCCAGTATCAACCACTGTGATGCTGGAAATGAATTGTAAGTCCTGTTAAAGGTTTTCTACCTATTTATACTTTTTATTCTTTCACTTGAGAGAATCTTGCATGCTGTTATATAAGGAACCATTTCATCCTCTGAAAATATCATTTTCTTTATCTTTCCTTCTTACAATTTGTTCCTCTGCTGATAAAGACAGCCTTGATATCATACAATAAATGTCCATTGCAAGTACACGAATCCTAATGTTACCAGACTTTTGCAAAAAAATCCTTTTTCGCTGTGAAATTGTAAAACGTCGCAACTTCAACGGGGTTTGGCAACTGGCGGAAATTGCGTTTGACATAAAGACGCAATTTATTTGCTAGTAAGTGTGTAGATTGCAGAGATGTAAAGTTGAAAGTGATAGACTTCAAGGATAAAGCATTTTACCTGATTTTTCAGGAAATGGAAAGCGTTTGCTTTTTTCTACAAGGTGAAAAAATGATTGTGAGCGTTAAGCATGCATGCATGTAAACTGAGTGACCTCTATTTGTGGTACTTTAATTGTAAGACACATAATTTGTAAAAACACACAATATGTAGACTAGTTTAAGTACAGAGAAATTCACAATTATTATGCATAATGTGTATGTAATTTGTCATTTGCTTAAGCATAATTATATACTAATGGTGACCATTAGGTTCCATTTGAATAGAATGAAGAAATAAAGGTAACTTCGGTGTTAATGTGCCAGAAAACGGACAGGCAACCAGATGGGCAATATTTAAAAGTCAACTAGAGTCCTAAAAACAAAATGCTGTTTTCAGCATTACTTTTCTGCTCCATAGCGGATGGACTGAAGAGTAACAAAAACTTTTTCCAAGAAGAAACAAACCGTTGCAAACAAAAAAGCACACTGGTTTACTACATAATTTTTTGGTCGTAAACAATTTATCACGACCGCTTACTACCAAGGACATTGTACAACTGACCAAGTAAGCTAAATAGTCAAGTCGCGGTAATAGTAATGTATTGTCAATTACTATATTTAAAAAAGTTAGTTTGATCAAAGGAAACCAGCAGCCGCTAAGGTAATAAAACAGTACGATATCTGTGAAAAAATGCACGAAATTGCACTGGATTTGTAAAAAAAACTAACTGAATATGTGCTCATTTTCATTCACTTCATATTATAATTATTGTATTTTTATGATAATATTATATGCCTAAGAAAACTTGTGAAAGTCAGTAGTTGTAAACCTGCTATGCATAATGTGAAGTTTGAAAATAGTAAGAATAGAAGACATTGCTCAAAATGTTTTTCCCATTTTCCCATGCCACTGCTTTCATTTTGGGTAAAAAGAAATATCTGTGTTGAAAAGATATAGTAATATACATGAAGTATAGTGTAAAGTGGAGCAAGTGTACCAATACTTTTGTAAGTACACTTGTATGACCGGTTTATCTGTTGGTGGGATGGGTGAACAACTTTGCTTACTATTTTGGCTGTTCACAATAAAGATTACTTCAGAGAAAGTCTGTTCTGGTACTTATACGAGCGCTTATTGCACTCGGTAATATGCATACAGTTTGTATTTAGAGTAATGGAAATGGAGATCGCATAGACAAAACTTGCCTTAACCTCAAAAGTCGACAAAAATTCAGTACGCTATAGTAATGTACATATCTATATCGCAGAATCGAAGTAATATTACATACATATCATAGTACCATTTGAACTTCTCATGCATGACGACATTTTATTTTTCACTAAACGCAGACAACCAGAATACTTCTTGTTATACATATATGTATATATTACATAGAAAGTAGTAATTCCATCATTTCAATTCGAAAAAGAGGAAAGTCGTTTTTGCTACTTGTACAATTTTTGCTGCATAATACATATGCACAGTAAGTAGGACATCGCACACTCAAGCTATAAAACGGTTAGTTTAAAAAGAGACCAGAAAAGAAAGTGGCCAAGTGTAGTACTTTTTCTATGTCCGTTCGCTTGTAATTCGTTTTTTTTGGTTCCTAGACTAGAGTTAGTGTATGTATAGTGTGTCTAATACGATACGGAAGGAAGGAAAAACGCCACGACAGCAGCTGAAAGTATTGCCAGCAATGTTCTTATGACAATAACGGAGAACCGCATCTAATTAGAAGAGTGATGAGTTCCATTACTTGGTATATTGCATACTACACACACATGTGAGCCCTGACTACAAACGCCACCACTTGTGTAGAATTTATGCATCAAATAAAATGCAGAATGAGCTTATTCTACTACCACACATACATTATATGCATATATAATATACCTACGTGCGTATGTATTTACGTCCGATTGCATGCCAGAAATATATTTCTGATCCTTACCATAATATTGCATCTTTTTAAGGGCAAATAGTACCGTGTTAGGAGGAGATGGGGTTTACTTGATTTTGGAAGACAAAGGGAAAAGTAAACTCGAGTATTTTTAGATGTGTGTAGGTGTAGGTATGTAGTAGATAGAGTTTTGTAGCGGTAGCTGCGGTTCTTCTTTCTAACTGGTAACACAAGCTGAAGTAATAAGTAGTTGTTTCATACAACAGTGCTCTAAGGCTTATTCTACGTACGAGAATATATTACAGCTCTTGCCCAAACTTATCATCACATATGAAAAAAGACAAGAAATATGAGAATTTAAAAAAAACTAACTACTTATACTACTATTTCCAGTATAAAGGAAGAAAGTTTGCAGAAATTGTTTGCGCGCAATGTTCTATCTTCATATAATATATTATTTAGTACACTAGCAAAAAAAGAAGGGAGAAACAACTTGAAGGAAAAGTTATATCAGAAACTTAAAAATATGTGCAGAAATTTGAGTGTGTAGCACAAAGTGGGAGAAATTCTATCGACAAGAAGGAAAAAAGGGTGAGCGGACTTTTTTCACAACTCTACTTTTTATTTGCTGCACAGCTAGCTGTACCACTATTACCACTACTGATGTTCGCAACTTTTCAAGATAAGCATTACAAACGGGCAACCAAACCAACCACTGGTATACTGGATAAAAAAAGTTTTCTTGCTGGAGGAAAAACATTTCATTTGAAAAGGTTGGGCTATGTATCTTCATTTAGGAAAAGTAGGAAACTATTCATTCATTATCAGAGCGTTTTAGCTTTTTGCATATGCGCATATTAAAATGAAGGGTAGGTGTACATAAATATGTACATATTTATATTTAGATAGATTGTTTTCGTAAGGATGCTTGTGTACCTTATAAATATATGAGCGGATGTGGCCGACAACCACTTAATTTTATAATATTTAGTTGTAGTATATTGCGAAACTCGCCTGTCACGTAGAAAGGATAACAAATTCTGCGTTTCAGGTTTCTTTTCACGCTTAAATATGGCGAGAGGGAGAAAGTCATGTCAGGAATAGGAACACGCCAAATTGTGTTTAATTCTCCCGGTAAATACGCGTACATAAAAAGAGCACAGAATAATACGACATTACCAACGCGCTTTGCTTGACTGCATAAATATCAATTTTGCAAAGTTTATACAAATTGTAGGAGGTTTCCTCTTTCTTTTCAGCGAATAAAAAAACAAAGTAGCATTTTTTATACACACATGATGTGAAAATAATTCCACGCATCGCTTACATTCATCTTTACATGGTTTCACTGAATTTAGTTCTCATCATGATTATGCATAAGAACCCATTATACCGATACAACCAAACCTAATTCAGGGTTTTTTAATAATAACTTTGTTATTCTTGAAATTGGGACACAGCTTATTTTGTTTGTTTGGTTTTTACATGAGCTCAAGCGCAAAAAATACTTCGAGGAAATCATGTGTTTCGAAATGCGATAAATAGGCTTACTCATAAATAAAATATTAGAAAATTTCAGTCAGTCATTGTTTTTGTCTTTAGGTAGCTATTTAATATCTAACATACATAATGCACCAATACATAATACTCGGCGTGAGCTAAACGACCATTATTTTTTGCTCACATGTCATGTCGTAGAAAGTTTATGATCGGATATTGAACACCAAAGAGTCTTATCTCATGGTTTTCATCTCGTAATCCGATTATCAGTTACATCATAATCTTCACCAAATTATCCTTTTCATTTTGTCCTAGGGCAAAGCATGTGTCAATGAATTATGTATGCATATTACGTAGTTGCTGAACCTAGATTTAACCAAGGGTCTACCATGATTACTTAATTTTTCGATGAAGCCTAAATGTCATCGTAGTTTCAGTCCAAGGTTAACCAAGTCAAGCAACGATCTATCGTCATCTTCCCCATTCACCAGTAGGCACACAGTGTACATCTTCTTCATGAAGTGACGAAGACAAAGGGACCGCACCATGATAAATTATCAGAGGTTACACACCTTACGTCTCGTGAAAATCTTGTAGCTTAATTTTACAATCGAGGAATCCCATTGAGAGGCTAAACGTAGAATCCCAAATGCATTTTACTTTATCGGAGATTCCAGTGGTGATTGTACAGGGGAAAATATGAGAAAAGTCAAACAGTCGTTAAATTTTAATTCATGGCATATTACCGTTTGCTTTGCATTCCGAACTCAGTTGGGTGTATCCGTCAGTTGGATAAAAAAAGAATTGTTGAGCTTTAGCGGAAAATTAAATCAGTTGTATTTTATAATGTGAAAACGCTGAAAAATAACGTTACTTATACAAAGCAATATGCTGATAAAATCACATTTTACACTTTTTAAACTCTATCACGAATGTAACTCAATAGCATCATAAAACATTCTTTAAAGGAACCATACACGCACCAAAATCTGAACAAACATTATATTCAGCATTGTCGTGCAATAAAAGGAACGCACTATCCAATATACATACCGTTGGCTACGTCATATAAAATGTATTTTAAAAACTATATGCGTACATGTAAAAGTTACAACGATCAAACTTGTGATGATGATGCTGTTCGCTTGTCTACGTCATCATATCAGTTTTCTCTATCGTTCTATTGCAAGTTGTTTGTCTTGTTTGTTTGGATAGGCAAAAAAAAAGAGTTTTCCCTCTCCTATCTGCTGTCAGACAATTTCAATTTTTTCATATATATTTCCATTTCATTGTTCAGAATTTTTTTCAGGAAATGGAATGGATGATGGAATGGAATTGCCTTGCCATTGCTGCATTTTATTGTTTGCGGTTGAATGATTGCACACAATCATAATAATATATTGATATACAAAGAGAATTGAGCAGTAATAAAAAGCATGCCAAAAAGCATTACTATTTTTATGCATTTATGCTTATACGGTATTTTTATACAAGCATTTAATTTATTTACACCCTCACCCGTCTCTGGAGGGAAACGAGAGACCAAAAGGGTTAAAAGATATCCAAAACAAATAATACCTAAATTTCTATTGCAAGGGGAGTGGTGCACCAGTCATATTATTGTTTACGATATGACAATAATATTACCGTACTAAAATATTGCTCCGATCGGATACTTTTGATTTTCAAAATATAATTTCCTAGAAGTTCAAAACAATTTCTTAACCTTTCACATGGTGTATCATTTTATGTACGTCTATTCTTCATCCTGTCGCCAACTTTGTTTCTCAAAAAATACAATTTCATTTTTTGAAACGAAGAAACAAAATCGCGTAAGCTATCGTTAATATTGAAGCGAGTGCAAACATATAAGCCCCAAAAATTTATTAAATACGTGTACCGTACAACGTTACTTACGACATTACGGCTACAAGGACATTGCAAGGTATACATTTGTAACATCATGTGACATTCCTATAATATTGACAAAAACGTACATGTGACCATCCTTGGGATACAAGCGGAAATATCTTTTTCCTTATTTTGACCTGGTTAACAAGAGAAGAAAACCATCTCTCCTTGAGAAAGTTTAACTTGCCGAGATAATGTTCATATATTTCCGCTTTATGCTGTTGTGACGTTTTGTTAAGAGAAAAGTAAAAGCCTTATTATTACTATTATCTTTAAGTGAATATGCAAAATAACACACAATTTCCCAGGATGTTACATGTCTCATGATCCACATCTACATGAATAAAAGCCGCATTTACATGTACTTTAGGTACATAGGTAATTTGCGTCCATGCATGTTGCAAGTTGTTAGGCTGACGTAATGAAGGTTATAACATTACATTTAAAACATCCTTCATGCCTCCTAGATTTCATCCTTTTTACTGAAGTAGCAGTCGTAACACAAAGAGATGAAAAAGCTTTGTTCACTTGGATGAAAGTTGTAGCTCTCTGAAATAAAAAGATGTTTCGTTGATGGTTCAGTGAGGTGCATACATTTTTCTTTTCACCGTATGCGTATATATGTGGACATTATAAAATACCTTTTTACATCCTAACAATTTTTCTCTTGTTTAGGTTTTTCTTTACTGAAGATGTATTCCCAGAGGGACCCTTTCCATATATTATATTACTACATCAGAGAGGCAATTTACCTTGAGTTTTTACGATTTCTTGGCTACACTACCGCCAATGGAATATATTGCATTGCACTACACGATACAAAGTTATTCTGTTCTCTCATTTTCTTCGTCAAAAAATGCATTGTATTTTTTTGCCTTACCACTGCTGTTTGGTATGACTTTCTTCAGAAAAATACGCGCGGTTGTATCGTGACATACGCGTCACATGCTTTTACTGCTTTTCGTCTTTTATATGCATATCACTCTCGATGGAGTTTTTATTACAATTACGTAGGGGAGCAGGTAGGAAATGACTTTATTTGGATGTTGGCATACCGTGAAGAAAGACCATTAACTTGTATATTTCATAAAATATATAAGAATAAAAAAACTAGTTTGACCAAAACAAGGAAGCCGTATAGAAAGGATAAGACCTCTTCGAGATATTCCTGCAATCATACGACAAAGTTGTTTCATATTTTTTAAACAAAAATGCACATAATGACACGAGCATGAACAAATATTGAACCCAACTTCCTTTCATTTTATTTGCTAAAAAGAGTAAAAAATAAAAAAATCCAATCTTGGGGGTGTTATGAATCATGAAAAACGGTTTTTGTTGTTGTAGTGGTACTATATATTTTACTTCGTAAAATAAAAACAGGTCACAACATTCATTTTATAATTTCATGTTTCTGCTTCCGAAATTTATTTTTTAACAATTTTGTACATGTAATATAAGCATATATTATTACGACATTTTTTATTTTGACTGGCTAAATTTGGATTAATGTTTCCCAAAGAATATGTGCAAAAGTTGTGTTTTATAAACATTTGTTAAAACATGTTCTTCTATAATGTGTGGTATTGTGTGATATTTATGTGCAAAAATTACATTTAGACTAACTTTGACCTCGTAAACCTATGTGAATCAAACATGATAGGTTTCTTCTTTATAAAATACGAGAATGAGAGGCCAGTGTAGTTGGCTAAGCCAACTACAGGGGCTTTATTGACTTTGTGACCCTACTATGGCAGTGAACACATGCAAAAAAACCATAGAGCGAGACTGGTGGCGGTGGTTTTGAATGAGTGTCCAAGAGCCAGGTACTTATTTTGTTATGTTTATAGATCTCAAGTTTCCCTATGCTTTCATAGAATTGTCTCAAGTTGCCCCATGCTTTTATAGCATTTTCTCAAGTTGCCCCATGCTTTTATAGCATTGTCTCAAGTTGCCCCATGCTTTTATAGCATGCTATTGCAAACAAACTGCAAGTCTCTAGTAAAACAACCAACCACACAAAAAAAATCAACAGCAAGCAGCACACAACACACAGTACAGTATTTCTATGTTTGCTACTATTGCCTTGTACTCCCTCCTATCATATGCTCACCAAATAATAACAACAAAGTAAAAATAGGGTTGAGTCTCACAGCGAGTTAGTGAGTTACACGTTACCTATTTTATGCTTTTTGACAATTATGATACTTTATAAATAGGGAATTGAATTTTGTTGGCAATTGTGGAGACAGGAAGAAATATTAATTAAAACCTTCTGCCTATTTGCGCACATAAATGACATAAACTGCATATAATGTATATAAAGAAAAACCCTATATGCTAAAGAATTTTCACTTTTAAAACAATGTATCGGTCATTCTTTTACCTCTACCTTGCAGTAATGTAGGTTTTCTGGGTTTGTTCCTCAAGCATTGCAATAAAACTTGTATCTTCCGCATTTAAACTACCTCGGTAGTAACTTGCATAATATAAAAATATTCAACTAACTTGAATTGTTTTCCTGAATTGTTTTCTGGGAAATGCATGGATGGAAGCAGGCTAGCAGCGGGAGGGCCACGTGTAACACGTTTTCCATTCTGAAATTCACTTTGATCTTATCTTAAGGCAAATAGGGTTAAAAAGAGGTTCTCTTCTATTCCTTTGGTCTCCTTTCTCTCTCTTTCTGTTTGAGGTTTTAGTACTAATTTTCTCTTGAAAATTTTGCCTACTTTTCCCTCGAATCTAAAGTATTGTATTCCTAAATGGCAAAAACTGCGATGATGTAAACTTTATACCTATTGAAAAAATATATTCGCAACAACTTTGTTGTTTACAGCATGCATGTTTATTGTGTTTCATGCACATAGCAAAACTTCTAATAGACGCAGACATACATACATTTAAAAGTGCTCTTTACTTTGTAAATAACAAAGACCCTCTTGAAACAAAGAAAAGGGAGACTAGGTATGTTGTTTTCATGTGCAGTCCATCGTAGTAAACATACATGTCTAAAAGATGCACAACGTATCGTAAAAGCTAACAATTTATTTAGCATGCTGGCTTTAGCATTGGGTACATGATATACAATAAAATTACTAAAGAAGAAGGAAAATAAAGTGAATTGAGTAGCGATGGTGGTTGTAATGGTGTCAGCGGAGTGATGCTGGTCTTTCAGGGTTTACGAAGGCCTGGCGGGTCCAGAAAAGAAGATTGAACACTGTGGAAGAACTACTTTCATGTCTGTTCTATTTTTGCTATTGCACACATAGGGATTTTAAAATGGCACCAGCTGCAGTTCAAGAGAAGTTGGCTGGTAAGAACAAAGTGCAAAAATGAAGTTGGCAATAATAATGCTTGAAAACTTGTGTGTGTGTGAAAAAGCATTATAATTTTCATCCATTTCAAAGCAGAAAAAACAACTAGAAAAAGCAGGGAATTACTTTCATTTTTTAGCAAAGTTCCCTCTTGTATTCTGCATACAGGGTAGGGTAAGACATGAAAACTTCTTTCATTCTCTCCAAAAAATTATTATGCAATGTTTGGTAATATAGACTTTTAATATGTCTGCATGATATGAGGAGTAAGAAAGTTTACAATATACTCCTCAGCTCAGTTACAATACAAAAATGTTCATTTATGTTTATGTCGGGAAGAAGCTCTTACGTCGGAAGATGTGAAGAATACGAAAGAATGAGTGAGTGCGAGAGTGAGTGAAAGAAAAAGAAAGTATAAAAGGCACACTGGAGTGCAGTTGCAAAAGTATGTTAAACGGGATTTAATGGGAGTAAAAAGAGATTTGTACTTTTTTGCACCATGAGAGTATGCGTGTGTGTGTGGATGAATGGTGTAGATGGCTTTTAGACTTCTTGGATAATTTGAGGAAAGTTTATAAACTTTTTTTTAAAGGAGTAACTACGCTGGACTAAAAATGGAAGAATACAACACGACAGGGATTAATTTTCATGTATGAAAAAGAGGAAAAAATGTGTGATGTGATGGGAAAAAGAAAAGTTTGCAAAAAAATTGCTGCTCTTACGAACGATCAGCATCAGCCTCGCTCACTCTTTTTTTATGTTTTATGATGAACAAGAGAGAAAAGAAGTTTGACGATGATGATAATTAAAAGAGGCACAGGAAAGATAAATTACACAAGGTTATTATCCTACAAACTGATTTTTCCGCTTTATTATTAGTCTACTTGAAAAACAGTTTTCTGCCTAAAAAAAAGAGATATTTTAATTTACAGTCCGTATAATAAGCCCGATCCATTTTGAAGATGGTTCTTTCTTCTACTTCACTCTAGGACGATCCTAAAAAAAAGTATAGAAACTTTTTACTGTTAATCGACCTTTAGCACTTTAGCGACTGAGCTTTGAGTCAGTGATGTACATGTACTATGTACACTTCAATTTGAACAAAATTAATTATGCTAATGAAAGCTTTTATAAATTCTGTACCTTCAAGTACAGTTTTTCCAACTGAACGTCACTATACCACGGTGCCTCGTTTTGAACAAGGTTGAAGCATATTTGGCCGCTGTAGGGACCCTGAACTGCCTGGATGTACTGGCTGTGACGGGGCCCACTCTGAGATGGAAAGTTGTAGTAAGTTGGCTTGTTACAGTGTCCAAATCCTTCAACGATCGTGTTTTCCTGATAGCTCTCTATCGAGAAAGGTCTGACCACCCTTAGCTGTCGGATTTCCCCCATGTGGACATTGTAAGGAGCTCTAAGATCGTAACCGTGAGCTGCAGAGTAAGCTCTGTTGAAGTTCATGATGATGATGACCGTGGTGGTGTGGTGATTATGGCAGTGGTGTTGTAAATCCAATGACTGTGAATTGACGTTTGATGGTGATGATGACGATGAATAAATCTTCCTGAGGCCCACTAACCCTTCATTTCTATCTCACAACAGGAACCCTGTGTTAACTAAGTTTATAAAATCAGACCTTTTAAAGTAATAACCTCTTTAATTATAAACTCCTATTGATATCTAATGATGGAGGAATTCCTGAACGTACCTGTGCCAATCTTGGGCTCTTGTTCTTAATCCTCTTATTCTATTTTTTATTCACTGGGAATTTAGAGAAAGGTCGCTTTTATTGACCGCTTATTAAAAACTAATTATTTCATTTCATCCTATTATTTGAACAATGAAACTGGAATTTGTTCGCTAGAGGGTATACCTTGTCAGTATCCAGACAGTATATCTCAATTTATATACACATTCCAGAAAAGTAGAGATGGTAACTTGATGCAAGGACTATTGAGAATGCATGAGATAAGCATGAGATGTAAACTGGTACAGGGGTCGGATTGGATTATGGGCTGCAGAAATATTACTTCGTTTACTACTAATTCGATAACTAGAACTCATAAATTCATTTAGGTAAGGTCGAATATGTGATGAAAGAAAAATCTACCAAGTGTATTTATTTCCCTCGACAGTTGACCATACATCAATTTTTCTTCCAAGATTCAAGAACAGTTTTTAATTCTACTCTTTTGCTCTGGCTCTACTTCGGAGGCCCTGAACTGAAATAATAATAGGCGGAAGCAATTCTAAGAAAGAGTTTCTCATAAACGTCTGGTGCACATGCATGCCTTCTCCTCCTTGTTGATGTTGTGTTGTTGCTTTACTGCTGGTTTTTAATATATTTTTACAACATGAGCCCCGACAACATCAACAGCAGCAAGCAAGCAACAAAGAACAAGAACAGGAAAGAGAAAATAAAGCACATGTATCGCCATATGTCATAAAATTAGTAGAACGCAGTTGAAGTACTAGTACCCAACAACTGTAAATGCGGTTGTTGTACACGTCACGTAGGCACATAACCAAGCTATTTTACAAGAAACAGGGATAATAAGGGAACCAAAAAACTAAAGGGACCCTCCTGTTCTACTCAGGGCTGGCAATATTGCAAGTAGTAACTCAGCAAATAAAAAAAGATTTCTAGTCTTTTTTTACTCCTTTAAAAAATCCATTTATTCCATATTACTAGAAGCCGTACTAGTGATGGTGCAATGACGAGAAAATCAGCAACAAAAAAGAAATAAGGAAGAGAAAAAGAGGCAAAGCTGTAATCGCACGATCTCATGATACAAGGACCACATTATTATTGCCAAAAAATCGTTTCGTTTCGGAGCATTGCTAATGTTGTACATTATTACCAGAAGAACCAGAAAGCAGATAGCTTCAGTTTTTCACTATTTATCCAGCTGAGCCAAATATAGAAGAGAGCATGATGATAATGATTAAGAGAGCATCGGAAATTGCACAGTTTTTTTTTCTTTCAAAATTTTCTCTCTTATGTGGGCCGAACTAATAAATATGTTTGGAGAGAGAAAACACATGTTCCGTTCCTTCTTGGAAGTGTTGTTAATAAAACTATGCATTTCGTAGCTACTTCTATTTCCGGGAAACAAGTATAGTAGTGGTTGTATTGGCTGTTTGGCTGGTGCTGTATCCAACACAATTCTTTAAAACAATTCAGGAGGGATTTTTTAAAGCAAAAATATATATCACACAGTCAAGCTTGTTGGTGCCCAGGCCAAGTTGATAGCATTATAGAAGCCTTTATATATGTGAGAAACCAATAACAATTTTTGCTCACACATACACAAATACGAGTCATCATAGCCACTACCACACCAAACACACATCAGTAGTAACAGCAAATGAAACAACTGAGCCATATGCAAGTGAGTGAGTAGTGTGGTTGTTGAGCAAAAAAAACGAACAGACGCCGCGTGTTGTTCTTCAGAGGACCTGAAACCAGTAGAAAAGAAAGCTATTAGGAGTAAAATGAGTGGTTCTCCTTCCATTTTTTCACTAATGCTCTCGGTTTATTCTGCGACGCAACTACAGCTTTGCTCACTTTTACCACTTGGTTTTAAGGGATGAGGAAAGCAAGAAAAATACAAAATAGGAGTTCGCAGTTGTACTTTTTCTGCTGCCTATATGCGTTGCTTGTGAGAGAGAGAGTGTGTGCTGTAGTGGCTTTCCCTTTCATAAATCCTTAACCACAGTAATAAATCATATTCAATGGTTTGCAACGCGCACGATTTAATGCGTCGTGCCAAAAATTGCGAAAATACACATTTTCACAAACCTATATGGACCACATGTATTTTTAACAAAAATACGTATATACTATAAAATAAAGCACTGCACTGGATAGATATTTTTCTCGCTTGTTGTGATCACGATGATGATATTTTAAAAATTAAATGAGATATGTACAGGCTAAAGCGTAGTGTATCTTTTATTATTATTACATCACACTTTGATATTCCATAAAATGGGTGCACAATGACTACTAACTAGAAACAGTATTGAAAGTTGCAGTATGGTTACAATTTTTTGGAACGGGAAATTTTCCCTTTTAAAATGTGTTTGCTATGAAGTTTTCTTAAGCAAGAAAGTTTGGACCTTTGATATAAAACTACTGCACAGCACAGCCAGTTTCTCATTATAATTTTCAACACCCATACTAATAGTAGTTTCTTTAAAGTACGCCACAAACGCAATGTTTCTATTCATAGTAGAAAAAATTAGGATGGCGTCTTCTTATTTTTATTCCTTCATAGTACTGTAATAATACTCACCACAATAATAATACTACAAAAATAATATCAACAGTATATTATACTATTTTAGAGAATAGCGCCAACAGTCAAAATATCATCTTTCTTGACTTGGCTTGTAGTTTCATATTTTTGGTCTGCTAACTGCGAACAAAAAGAAAACACGAGTTTACTTTTATAGCCTTCTAGCTTTTAATATACTTTTATTGCGTACTTTTAACAAGCAACGCATTTTTATAATATGAATACAATCTTAGTTTCACGCTATTTTTTGGTAAAGATCATTGACAGAAAAGTGTTCTGTTCGCAATAATAATGCACGCAGTAATAATACCATCATCGTTATATATTGCTTCATAAGAAGTTAGAGTTAAACTACATAAGCTAAAAGTTAGTTTTCCTATGAATTGTATAAAAATTTATGTGCTAAGAAGAAAAATTGTTTTCATGTACCGTTCCCAGAGTATTGCTTGTTCTATAGGAAGGAAGTTAGAGTTTTATGCGCAAGTAACTTTTTTACTTTCCTTTTGAAGTAGTCTGTATTTGTATATTATTATACATGATGGTTTTTATACGTCATCATTTTTTGGCATGCTTACAAGCCTGAAGAAATATCAAATAAGGACATTTAATATGGAGGGAAATATTCTATACAAAGATGATGAAAGATTGGACGTAGTGGCTATTTAAACGATATCATAATAACAAAACATTGTGCAAAGTAAACTTATGTGAAAAGCCAAAACTTTATATATCTTCATCGTCAATACTCGGGAAACGTTATGCCAATTGGAACGAATTTTTATTTATGTTCTTAAGAAACGGCTTTTAAGAAAACTTGTAATAATAGTTTATGAAATTATGTAACGATATATTTTATGGAATAAAATGGTGCAAACTAAACTTAATATATTTCGTTCATCGCCTATTTCCAAACCTCAGCAACAAGGAGCTTAAAAAAAATTCATGTGATTTTGTGTGTGCTCTGGAAAGTATGTACCATTCACAGTTTCTGTACTGACACATGAACAATCAATGAATCCAGCTATTTCACGGGACACAAAATATTTCTTCTTTTTTTGCTGATCGTAGTCAAATGAAAAGTAAATTGTGTAGTCTTTTTGACCTAAAGCATTGTAAAAAAAACTTGACGACGAGTGTAGATGGTTTTTTGTGATGAATGGTACAGTTGAAAAAGTCATACTGCCATAAAAACTTAACTTGTGTGAGGTTTATGACAGTTGTTTTTATCAAGAAAGGGAACAAGAAAAACGTTACTAAATATTTGGCACATTTGGACCGTTTATGCAACCAGCATTTTGCATTCCTACACTGTTTGGGGTAGGTTCATGGCGATAGTTAATAGCAGTATTGTTACTTGTTATGTTCTTTGTTTGAATACAAGAAATAAAATGGACAAGGTAAAGAGAGGGTAACGAATGCCAAATATATTATTTTTCATGCCACTTGTTTCAAATAGCGGTCAGGATAAGATCTTCTTTTAGAATCAATATAATATCTATTTTTACGTCAGCTTATTTCATGGGTTTGCATCGAATTTAAAAAATCCTAGCTAGCATTTTTACATTTTATGGTCAAGTTATTTAGGTAGTCTTGTTTTGAAAAGTTTATTGTTGTAGTAAATAAACCCGCTGTAATAGCGATCATAACGACGAAGCTGAAACAATGCTACAAATGAACGTGTTGAACATGCTTTCGAATGATATGTCACATGACATGTTTGACATTGCAACATTTGACCCCGATTTCTGACCCTCTGAGGTCACTGTGACCCCAAGTGACCTATGATTCGTGATCTACTCGACGAGAGCTTTCGATTGCGCTATTCAGATGTACACTTTGATGAAGTTGAAAATTTTCGATATTGACCTTTGACCTTGGGTTTGACCTAGGGGGCTGAAAATCAATAGGGTTCTTGCCCTTGACCATAGTGACCTACATGCCAAATTTTAGCCAAATCGGTCAACGCGTTCTTGAGTTATCGTGGTGACAGACGGACAGACGGACAGACAGACGGACAGACAGACAAACGCGATCATGTCAATACTCGCTGAGCTTCGCTTTTCAGCTTCGTAATAATATATATATATATAAATATATTACATAAACTTTAAACAAGTTGTAATAACATTTCTTGCAAACTCTGCAGTCTTTTTTTTCTATATAGCAAGGTGCTTTATGTCAAAAGCGATCCTGCATTCCCCTTTGTGAAATATTTTACAGATAAGTAGCACGACAACGTCGGTGGTACCTGTCGACAAAATATGATATGACTTGGTAGAAAAAGTGCCATCATCTCTTGACAGCAGTAATATGACAGTGGAGAAGATTTCATTTCGCTGACCTACATATATCTTTTATTGTATCATATATCATCGCCGTTTGCACCCAGTTTCCCTACCAGTTCTAATGCTGCTATGTGTATCAAGCTGTGTTATTAACATGAAAATGTAAAGGGTTTACTCTGAATTGATGTATATTTGAAGTAAACTGCTTATTGTTGACGTGTTGCATGTATTTTTTGGGGAAAAAACATTACTTGAGAATTCACAAAAGAAAAATATACGAAATCAGCTAAAAATTTAATGACATTTGTATACCTACTTTTCGTTTGGATTTATTTCACAATTCATCCATCCGATTCAGTGTACGAAAATCCCAAGAAGTTGAAATGGTGTGTCATCATTATGATAGATTTTCTTTTTTATATCGGTAGTGATAAGGAAAAATGAATGCTTGTGATATTTTTGTTCTGAGAAAACTTGTTTACTTTTTTTTACAGTTCGGCCATTGGATGTGAAAATGGTAAATAAAAAGTTGGCGTTGTCAGCAGAGAAGGAGTACACCCTGGAGTGTCAGTCATCGGGTGCCAGACCTCCAGCTGTAATGACCTGGATGAGAGGAAGTTCTAAAATTAAACATCACCGAGAATCCGTAAGTTCTACTAGATATAATCAAATGAGTAATGAGGTTTCCACTTCCACGTGTGTAAAGAAGTACAAAGTGCAGTTTTGAAGAACGATCGTGTTGATTAAAAGAAAAAGAGAAAGGTGAAAATGGGACATGATGTTATGTAGAAAATGCTTTGAAGAAAAAACCTTGAGATTCATCAAAGCGAATATTTCTAGAATGTTTTGTAGCAAAGCGTGAGAAAATTAGGTAGAATAAAAATTGTGTTCCATGAACTTGGTTGTAGTATTTTACATGTTTGTTACATATATCGCTTTTATATGTACGTATATATATACTCCTTATTAAATACATGGTTGAGCTAGCGAATTTATATATATATTTTAATACTATTAGTATTTCAATACTCTGGCAAAATAAAGTTATCTCTTGTATAGCACACTTCAGGAAACCGAAAATTTTGCGAAAATTCCGACAAAATTAATCACAAAGGATTTTTTCGTTTGAAATTCCTCAAACCGTGTACAGTAAATTATTTTCGCCAAATTCAAGTTTGAAATAAAAAGAAAGTAGGTGTAGAGGTTACTTCAAAAACTTTTGAAAGGGTTTAAACAAGGAGGACAAAGTGACAAGTTCTCTTGTTTTTTTTGTAACAGATGCGAAGTTGATGCGCTTTAATGTTCTCTTAATGACATGTTGTTGCAAGTAGGACTACTTACATGTGCATTCTATTTAGTTCATTAATTATCCGGACAAATTGGCACAGAAGCGATGTAGATATTTTAAGAAATTATATTTTGACTAAATATAATTAAACTATGATTAAAAATGACAAAGTTTTAAAAAATACTTAGTTTTTTTCTAAAATAAAATGACATTATGTTAAAAAGTTTCATCCTTTTGTGCAAAATCTCACTTCTAGGTAAGCAAGGATGAAAACGTAACGACCAGCATAATGACTTTCATTCCAACGCTGGAGGACAGTGGCAAAGTTCTAGCTTGTCGAGCGGAGAATCCGAAAATTCCTGGAAGTATGATAGAGGACGGCTGGAAAATGGATATTCATTGTAAGTTCTCAGATTTTTTGTAGAAAAACTTTGCTTTCCCTCTCATTGACTTTTTATACTTCTCTTACCGAGAAGTAGGGGGAAAATCTCATTTTTGGTCACCAACATATCACACGTAACTTTTTTATACTACATACATGCCTGCATGCATACTTTTAAAAGTTATTACTTATGTATTTGCCTGAGCGTTGTCTAGTTTTGCGATTAAAACGCCATGAGTGAGCTTGTTAGCAAGAAAGAAGTCACATAAGGACATGAGCAACGACAAAAAAATGCGTGAATGCTCTATATTCCACAAAGTACGATCATTACAAGAAGAAGCAAATGCCGCGGCAGTCTTTTTCCGTCACGCTGCGATTATTAGTATATTACCCTAAGGAACTAAAAACGTACGATGGTTACTGTACTACAATGGATGAAAGTTAGGTAGGTGCTGTTTTGATATTTTGGAAACTGGTGGAATATGAAGCTGGCATTATACGTGATTGTAACTGTACTGAATGCATGTTACATACTTGCATTTATATTACTGAATATAAAGGAAGACTCAAAAGTAATATAATCACAACACAACCAAACCCTGGAGCAAATCTTGTCTGATTTTTTTTCGTAAGCAAACTTTTCTTGGGATTTCATATTTTGTTACAAAAATAATATTGTAAAGAAAAAATAATTTTAATAAGTTCGTGGTAAATTATTGAATGCTGCCTCCTTAAAATCATATTAATAATGATCTAAATAGATTTGTTCAACGATTCAAAGAAAACTTTAAGGATATATTTAATTATTTCCTTTTTATACCGTTAATACAGAATATATTATTTATAATAAGCATACATTGAGTTTCATATTCTTTAACTTCCGTTTGCACTGAAAATTCAAACTGTAATAGGTACATTATTTACTACTTGGTTATCAGTTATCAGTTATGGTGAATATGTTCAATGTTGCTGCTCATTTCACAAAATGTATTCACTAAAACATGTTACTTACTACATACAGTGTAGTACCAGAGGGGTAAATAAGTCTAAATCATCCAGAAAAATAAGCAAACTTAAGCCTCCATAAGTTGAATTTATTTTCTATAATGTTTAAGTCTTAACGAACTACAAAATAAATTTTGTAAATTACTTGTGTGAAAGAAAATAGAATTAAAAACAGAATTCTTTCACAGCAACTTTAGGAAACATCATTTTTAATTGTATTCCAAATAATTTCTCAGACCCAAAGGTACTGAAAAAATGATTTCGGAAAATCTTTGGAAGTCAAAGTACTTAAACTACGATTCGTCCTACAATTTCTAATCAAAAATGCTTTAATATTATAGTTTCATTAAATGTATGGAGGCTTAAAGTCGCTTCCGGTACTGGACTGGTATACAATGAAATTTTTTCTTTAGCATGTAATATAAGTTGTGTTTAATAATTTAACTGTACCTACATACTTCAAAATGAATGAAACATGGAAAATCATCAATGATTAATGAACAGGTGTCATTTTTACATTATGTATTTTTTCTATACTTCGTGGGTAGTGAATTCGGAGTTAATATTTAAAAGTTTTAGTGGCCCAAAAGATATTATAAGTAACTCGATCCAGAAATATAATGTAAGATGACAACATAACACATATAAAACACCCACACTGTAAAGGAAAAGTACTATTCTGTGTAATCATGTTGTTGTGGTAATTAGAGTAAATTTCATTCCAAGTGCACGAAAGTAATATCATGAATTTTGTAAATTCAGGTTATATATAAATTACAACCCACGCTATACAATGCACCTTCAGGCATTATTTAAGCTCAAGCCTATTTTACAAAACAAATTTGTGAAACCAACGATAAAATTATGGGTAACAGATTCAAAACAAAGTCTATGCTTCAGGCATCATGATTGCGAAACTGGAACAGCACCCATCGCGTTAAAACGTTTCTTATGATTTCCACAAGTGATTCGTGGATATTTACTTTTCTCCAGTATCCACACATTAATTAAATAAAATTGGCTCAATTTGTGATAGCTTTACAATTTTTATTACACGTACATACATTGCGTGGGTTATTTTCATCCATTGGTCCTACGGGTAGCCCTTTTTAAACTTTTACGAAACTTTTCACTTTCCGAGATTGGAAAAATGCAAATGACGACAAAAGATATGGCATGGCATACACCACACAATAGAGGCCATACACTAAACAATCCCATACAAAGTTTCAGTTCAAGCAGCAGTAGTCCCTTTTGTGGTTTTATTTGGCTGAATATGTTAGTGTACATTTTGCATAGTTAACAGATACATATTACATATATAGAATGAGTAAACGGCTTTATTTGAATGAGAACATACAAAAAATTCGGTGGATATAGTCACTTTTTCTTTGCAACCAGCGTGTTATTTGCCTAAAATGCAGAAGCCTGTACACACAACAATACCATACTTTTTGTATCCGTGCAGAGAATCCTTTATTTCCAGTTCTATCCCAAAAAAAACATCCACACTAGTCGCCCTTACACGCATTCTCACAAAAGAAATGAAAAAATGGAAGTGAAAGAACATTATGCGTTCTGATACATTAAGCCTGTCTGCTATTAATGCGAAAGTAACCTCTTTCGAGCATACCAGCCAGCATCATGATCAGCAAGTAAACTATGTACTCTAAAAGAGAAAAGCTATTGTGGTTTGCTTCTGTTGTTCAATTCAGTAAAGCAGCCATGCACAGAATGGTAGTTTTTCTATCTAATTTACTTACATGTGTACGGAAAATGCAATTTCTAATTTGTTTCTTAAAATTGTACAGACATTTTCACTACCCCCTGTCGATATAAAGTTCTTCAGTTTTTCTCTGCATTCTTATCAAATTCGTAGAAATGGTTTCATCACCGTGTAGTCCATTACTGTTTTACTCGCTTTGTCAGACTTCAAGTTTTATTCACTCAGACATGAGCGTTTTACATAGATTTAAACCGGGAATATATAGAGATCTACATGTTTTTGGTTTGTTTTGGTTTCGCAACTTTACTTTCTCTTTCTGCTTATTCTGCTTGTATTGAAACTAATGTTTTCTTGCAAATGGATTGTTTTGCTGAGATATGACTCTCCGTGGAATTTGCGCTTTCACTCATTTATAACATATATACGATACATAAGGCAACTAAGTTATTTTCTTGTGGTGTAACATCAACAACAACAAAGTACAACAAAATTGTATGGGTATTTAATGTGCTTTTCAGTAGCAGTTTACTTATTTGAAAGCAAAAGTATATCTTGATGCAAGGAGAAATTATGTACATGTCTTAATACTTATCCGATCCATATAACACAGACTTATAAACACTTAGATTGCATTCGTAGATGAATTTCTGATATCATCGTATAGGCAGGCTTTACACCGGTAACTTGTTTGGCTGCAATATTTGCTTTGGCGTGTGTGTGTGCGGTTAGCATTATTAGCAGTAAAGTTACTCTGAGCTGATTTTGTATAAACAAGAACAACAATTTCAACACAAATGGAAACTTTTCCTCCGCAAGCCATTTAAGACAAGTTATATACATAATACGCAATCTGTCAACAAGCTTTCTATAAATATCCATTGCATAATGTCTCGTAAGTGTGTACATTAAATGTAACATTTTACAAGCAACCAGCAGCAGGGATGAAAATAAGAGAGATCTGTTTTGGACTGCTTCAAGCATTTTAATCGAGCGTAAAATATGACTGCGTTAATATATCCACATCCTTGTATTCATAACTAAAAACCACGCATCTCGAATTCCGTACAGTTCATACTATTATACAGCCCCTATCATCACTATTATACTGGATTCAGACTTTTCAAATAGTTACAAGAATGAAGAAGAACGAAAAATGATAAATATTATATGATGTGAGTAGTGGTGTGTAGGTAGGTATAACTTGCAGATAGATAGATATATGATGCAATGTAAGCGAAATTTTTCTCTCTTGCACACATGCCATCATACAGGCAGTTTAGCTATTAGGGCGAGTGAGTGAGCATGTCTTCATCATTTTAGACGAAAAAAAAGAACTTGTCAGAACAGTTTAGATTGTCGTGTGAATGACGATGATGATGACTACAACATACTTTACACATACTACTTTGTTGGCACTAGAACTAACCGAAAATCTATCGAGTCCGTTTAGAAGTAGCAGTGTGGTAGTTATTATATGTAGTCAAGTAAAAGTTATTATATAAGTATGGGATCGCAGAGCGGACATATATTTCAACTAACGTGAGATGGAATCAGCAAAAATATTTGCCGGAAGGGATAGATTGCTGACTAGTCTTTTTCCGTCTTCTGTCGAGTTTAATGTTTGTTGTTCTAAAGAGTGAGAGACGTGAGTGGAGAGAGAGAGAGGGAGAAAACTTGCTAGCTTTATGAGGTAAACTGGATGCCTGCTTCCTACATAGTTCATCCAGATATTTAGTTTCCCTTCCATGCTGTCCTTTCTTTCTTCTGATATGCATGTTGGTTTCTCTATTTCATAACGAATCAATTACTCGTTAAATATTACTTGATTCATATGGCCAACTAGCTACTTATGTATATTCTCAAAACTGAGTGGTTGTTGTAACTAACAGCTCGTCATAACATGTACCAAGCAAAACAGGCATCCAATCGTACATCATTCTTATCGTAATGTGTATTTACCAGTAATGAAGCTAATTTTATTATTTTCCATGTAGTGTTGTTGTGCAGGATTTCGTATTCCTTTATTTTGGTAGCTAGATAATTCACTTCTTCAATGACGAAAGTAAGTTTAGAAAATCAAATCTACTTTGTACTGAAAAGAAGTCTTTTGCTACGCTCACTACGGTATTGGAATTCTCAAAGGGAATATTCACTAAACACAGGAAAAGTAGAAAGTATAGTGGAGTATCATGTAGATTCTGATGACAGGCTAATTACCAAATAGATTGGATTTCCTTCTTTGGAATTTCTTTTTCCGTCATCGTCAGTAGCATCACCATTGCTAGCGCCATGATACTCTCCTTCATGAGATGAGAAGAGGGAGATCCGTCGTCGTTATTTGTGTTTGCAAGTCGTTTGTGGAGGAAACGGAAAGGGATTTCGAGTCGTAGTAGACTTGTTCCCTTTTTTCTTCTTTGTGCCTTATTCATCTCGCAGTGCCACTGAGTTTTCGTCTTTGGTAATACTCCTATTCATTGTAACAAATAAAAGTCCTCCTTATAAAAAAATTGAACAAAAATAAAAAAAAGTATAAAGAGAAAGTAAGTAGACCAAAGCCGAACGTGGGAATCCCTCCCTCCTTGATAAATTCAAGTACATAATAATATGACTACGCTCACAATATCCAGCTCCTTTGAGGAATTCCATTTTCCTCCTTTTCTTCTTATTCTTAAGCAAAATTAGAAAATCTCACAAGACACACATAGAAAGGAGAGGGGGTAAGTGTGGCATCGTGTTGAAAGAACACGCTTTATGCTTTCTCTTTCCGTTTGTGCATAATGCATAGCTATATATATGTATATACATATGAGCTCATTGACCCATTTGCAGTTTTGCTTGCTGTGGTAAAAAAAAGAATCCCCTGCTTCCCAATTGAGTTTTCTCTTTTTGCAAAAACAACCCATATGGATATTATCTCGTTCCGGTTCTAATTTTCTTGTTTGGTTAGAAATTGCGTTGCGTGTGCCTATATGACTTTAGAAACCCAAGCACATGAATATCTTCACTCGTTCATGTTACTTGCTGTTGCTGATATGCTGAATATAATTTTGATTGAGCTTTTACTACCGAAAAATTGTGTACGACAGCCCATCTACCTACCTCAGTCTCAAGGCTCAAGCATAAAAAGAAAGATTAAAACTTTAGATGAAATTCCGTAATTATGAGGCATAAAGAAGTAGTCATTAATTTTAAAGGGTTTATTTGGGATCATGAGAGGATGAGGAGATACAGCCCTTTTTAATAGAAATACCTATGTACATTCTTGTCTTCTTGTAGTTTTCCAAGTGTCATCATTACACATTATGACATTGTGCGCTGAATATAAACAAAGTTTATTTTTAATGTGAAATAGAATATCATCATTATTTTCATCGATTAAAATAGCACAAAAATAAGACTGCCTTGCCTTGAAAAATCGAGTAAATAAATGAGTATATTTAGGAGAAGAAACAAAGTTTGCTTCACTATGGTCCATATTGTATTAGATTGAATTTAGTATTTTCTTTCAACGCAATACATGCAGTATAAAATGTTGAAGTCACCTTAAATTTTAGGTCTACATTATAGAGCAGAGAGAGAGTTGTTGTCTCATCTTCTTGTAGTCCAGTATGTAGTATAAAGGTAGGTAAAATAATATAGCGAGTACATGCTAACCTAACGTTGAGAGAGTTGTTGGATTTTTAAGGTTGATTTGGGAATTCAATTTCACTCATTAAAATTGGAATCATTTAGAACCAATTGGAAAAGTACGTTTTCAATGGCCATTAGTATGGAATCAGAGACTCATAACAAGAGATGAAGAGAGAATTAAGACGTAAACCCATCATAAAAACTTGAGAATTAACTATACTAGTTTTACCTGTAGTAGAATGTTCTTATGCGTGTACCTATTTCTTATATAGTAGTTTTAATTTGATTCCTTACAAAAAGCGTATATCTAGACTCTAGAATAACCGAAACCAGTCCATTCTAGAGATTTCAAGATGTATCAATTGTCTACCTTTGTCTCTAAAAGCTTTATTTGTGTAAACAAAATTAAATAGACGAACTAAAAACCTGTTTTTATCTGCTTATTTGTTTCCCATTTGTCTACTAAAAAATAACAACATCTAGTAATTGCTATATAGCGTACGTAGCATATGTAGCGTACACACATATAACTGGAAAATTTGGGATCCAGAGATTTATTTGATGTTATAGCAAAAGGAACTTGCTAAATTATACTTTAATAATAAATTAAAACAATAAGAAATTTTATGTGTATTTATATACGCGTGATTCAGTATCGTAATTTGACAACAAGGTTTACTACAAATTATCAAAAACCTCCTTCGTAAAAAAATCAAAGTGCTTTTATGTGTGCACTTTCTTGTTTAACACATATTTTTAAATGTCACAAGTTACCCACAGAAGTTACCATAAGTTTAGTTGCATTGGATCCTACCATGATAAGAGTTTACAGTATTATGTCGTTCCGGTAAACTAGAAGCGCACAAATATCTTGGAAGAGAACTGCCATATGTACGACGAAACAGCATACATTTGACCACAAATATGTATTCAATTACAGAAATCTGAGTTACGAAAAGAGTCAAGCACCTTAATAACGGATTATATTACAGCGATGTTTTTTTTAAACATAAAATGCGTGAACATATATGTATGTATGTTTGTTGATAATTAGAAATGTACGATTAAAATATATGAAAGCGTGCAGTACAAACTGCGGAACTGTTGGTTTGCATTTCAACAGAAATAAGCAACCAGTACCAATATCAATGAATGAGCAGGGGAAATGTGAACATAGTTTTTTTATTACAAATCACAGCGGAAATTTGCTTTCATTTGTTGGATTCGCTGTTGTTAACCTGGATTTTTTTTTACTCGGTGAGAAAACGTAAAGGTGGAAGGCATGTTGGATTGAAAATATGTATATAATAAGGATACAAATGTTTGAAAAAATCGTGTTTGTTTTGTAACTGTATTTATTTATGAATGCAAGCGAAAGGAAGTATTTTTCTTCTCTCCTCAGGTGTCCCATGTGTTCCATCTTTTCACAACGATTTATTTTCACTTCAGGTGCTTTTAGGTCGTCCTGTTCTCAGCTTATATTTCCGCTCCTTTTCCCAAGACAGGTTTCCCAGTTTGGGAGCATGTAGCCTGTGAACAAAATCATGGTGCACTACTTTTACCAAATTTTTGGCAAGTGCAAAAAACTTGGGAATCTATGCTCCTATAGAATATTTGATACGTTTACTTTACAAAATGAATGTACAATTACTTCAACTTCAGTTGGGTACTCGCGTTATGTATACAATGAATTGAATTTAAAATATATTTCAAAGTGTAAGGTAGTTTTTCGAGAAAGTTGTATTGGATATGGAATTATAATCTGTAACAAATGATTAAGCCATGCGCTTTGTTCAAAATTATATATCACAAAATAGTGTATCAAATTTTTTTGTGGCATCAATGCATTTGTATACGTTTGACCTTTCGCTTTTCCTTTTTCAGCGAGGCAACTACAGCCATTGTAACTTGTAACCAGTTTTTGGCAAAATCAAAGCGCATGTAAAAAATACACGAATAAAAATAAATAAAAATGCTACCCTATGCTGGAAAATTCATAATTACTACTTGTCAGATACGATATGTACGAATATGAAATCATATGGTTTCGTTCGTCATCCTTCACACAAAATGAAATGCCAAAAATAAAGATGTTTTATCTTTCATCTCCATCTCTTTGTTGGACCTTTTCATTTTTCTGAAATCTTTGATGCGTATATCTTTTTTACATCCTTACTCTGCTTCTTTACCCTGGTCTGATAGAACAATATTGTATTTCGCTCTACTGCCAGATTGTTATGCTCCCTATGTTCTCTTGATTTCTAAAGAGAAAATAAGCTTCAGATTGGGCAACTCTGCGGACTGTGAGTTGCAAGTCTTCCTTCTCAATAGTCATCATCGTATTCTGTACTTGCCCAAGTTCTTCATCGACGTCATCATCATGATCATCAATGAGTACGTGATCGTCATCATTACGAACAGTACACTGCATTTCATACTTCCGTCTAACTCGAAGGCTGGTAAAGAAAAATTTATATGGCACTCATCGTTTCATCGCATCTCTCACACACATCACAAATATAAAACCACTTTTTTTCTTTCTGCTACTTTCACTCACACACAAGACACAAGTCAATTCCAATGATCATAATCAAGCTCTTCGTTTTTTCACGGTGTAGCACATTCGTTTTGTGTACATTCAACATTGCAAGATATGCTCACACAAGCTATTTATTTGTCATATTATAGTTGTCTTGTCGTGCAATATGAAATGAAGAAGTGTAAGGTACATCTTCGGAATACAGATGTCTTATTAATGATTTTGATCATTTTATAGAGATATTGTACTTATTATGATCATATGTATAAATGTTTAGATAAAGGTGACTTTTCCGCAAATTCGCCGTTGAAACATTTCTTGAGTTTGCGTGCTGCTACGAGTAAAGCATGGTTGAGCTTAAGGTCTTGAGGAACAAATGTGTATGCATAAATGATTTTTGTAGCACTGTGACGTTAGTCAGCTGGACTAACAACCTTAAGCTCACACGTTACCAGCACGCAAACTCAAGAAATGTTTCAACGGCGAATTTGCGGAAAAGTCACCTTTACCTAAACATTTATACATATATTATTGCATCTTAACAGAAACATCTCAAAAAAATACGCACTATTACACAGTTTTCAAGTTTTTCTTTCCTTCAGGGATTGTCCATTTCTCCACATCCATTCATTCATATAACCGAACCTAGTCTCATCAACAAGAACAGTTTGTACATACATTTTACACAGCCAATAAAAAAGAAATCCTCAGGCGCTTCTTTCCCTCATTCTCCCGCTTTTTTTCTTTCTTGCTTTCTACTATTATTTTCTACACAAGATTTTCAACCATTGTGTGCGCAATTTCAATGTTGATCATGATGAGAAGGAGAGAAAAAGCGTCTTAAAAGCATATTCTTTCTATCTCTTGATTGCTTTTTATACCCTGAGTTATTGGCTCCATGATTCGTTTCTTGTTGATTAGCTTGTAATTTTATGGCTTTTCATCAGCAGCAGCTGCGAACTGGGAATGGAAAAAAATTGTGGTATATTTTTATATACAAATAAGCATGGTTTGTAGATACATATATATATTATCTTTTTCATCTCCAATCTTCAATTCTACATAAACTAGGAACTGCCAGCCAGGCTTCGCACTGGACCGCACACATCAATGTAGGCTTTATTAAATCAAAGTAAATTTGCA
>JAQFZG010000263.1:0-39598 GCA_034695465.1 Entomobrya nicoleti | reverse complement strand
TATTATCCACACCAGAATATTGTGATGATATGTGGGACTTTTGGAAATAAACTACTTACGCTACGCTAGCAGCAGCAGCATCTTACTTTCAACTAGTTTTTACCTTTGCTTGTAGAGAGAGAGAGAGAATGACCAAAAAAATGATTTGCAAGTTTTGGCCAAATAGCTTTTCCTTCTTGCTTCCCTGGCCCCTTCTCCTGCGAGAGTAATTTTTTTCTATGCGATTTCTGATAATAAAAAAATGTTATGTCTACAAATTCTCCCTCAGAATATTATCATGCTACATAAGTATACATTACATATGACATAACATCTATATTGAAACAAAATGAAACAAGACACTCCCACACACCGCGAAGAAAACAGATATCTGACCTTCCTTCCTTCCGTTCCTTAACAGCCAAGCAAAGATAGTTACATTATTTTTCCATACAAAAAAAATCATACATGCATATACACATTTCAAGCCGTTTGCTTACTTTTCGTTGGTAGTAAATATCACAATATCTTTGTTGTAATCTCTGCTCATTCTCCATTACCGATATACTATGTACGATTCCAAAAGTTTTTCCCTTCTTGTCCTTTCATCACAACCAAGGATGGATAACTAACCACGACATGATGTAAGCCTAAGCTTGCATAGATGTTAGTATGCCTGCTTACAAGTCTTCTTTCTACTTGTATTTTAGAAGAACATTTTAGTCAACAATGAAATAACATGAAATAGAATGAGGTTTGAACGGTGAAAGAAACAAATGGAGTAAAACGGGCAGTGAAAGCGGAGGAAAAGGGAGAATCTCTCTTCTTGTAGTCTGACTGCCAAAAGCAGAGATTCAAAGTCTCCAGGATGTCGGTAAGGTTATCGGGTTGCGCTTTGTACAGCTTCTCTCGCATTTTGTCTTTGTTTAATAATGAAAACAATAAAAAAACAAGATAAACATTGTGTATGTAAAGTTTAGTGGTATGTATACTGGACTTCCGTGATTCGCAAACACCTAAAAATTTGGCTTCAATTGTGAAAGCTTCAAGAAAACATTAGTACAGTCAAAGATAGACCCGTATCTGTTGAAATGCCCAGATTCAGATCTCGATAAGCCAAGTCATAACGTAAGGTATTGGGATTAGATTACTATGTACGGGAAGAGGGGACCCTGTCTTTGTCCCAGCCAGGATTGCAAATTATCAGAGGCACTCTTGATCTCTTAGACAAATCATAGAAGAGATGCACATCCAACACATGCAAAAACATACAGAAGCACAATTTGTTTTTACATGACAAGGATTTCTCGGTGCGAGAAAAAGTTGTGAGAAAATCAAAAAGGAAGTCTCAGTGGCCTCGTATTCAGCTCACCGCTCTGGTTAGGGAACAACCACTATCAACACGCTCTCTCTCGATTCGGCTGCTTTCTGTCGTATTTCTTTAACTCTTTTGTCGAAAGCACAGAAAGGGATCATGGAGCGGAAGGGAAATGAATGGAGCTGTAAGAAAAGAAGAGTTCAAGTGAAAAAAGTTGGGTTTTCTTGAAAACATTGGATAAAAAAAATTAGTCGTTATTTCTTTTCAGAGATCATAACAAATTCAATTTTTTAAAGGAGGAATAAAGGCCTGACATTTTATACTTTACTCTGGCTGACATGTGAGTGAATAAAAAAAGGGTAGAACTGTATAGACATCATTCCGGGATTTTTAATACAAGCAACTTTTCTTTATAAGTCAAACCATATTTTAAAAAGTGTAATGGTTTCAAGTGGAAGCAAAATGAGTTTCTCGTCGGAGAAGTAAGTAGTTCAAGAAAAAGTTTGAATAGTGTGTCAGTATACACTTTAGTGATAAAAAACTTTTTTTTTTCTAAGGGGAGAATTGATTTTATTATCAAATGAGATTTTATAACAGGAAAACTCGAGAAAGTATAAAGTATACAGTTAGTATTTTTAAATATGGCCCAACTTGACGCATATCTTGTTGAGAAACTTCGTGAAATCCTCCACAGACTCTACTCTAAAGACAAAGGTAGGGATGGTGAAGGAGAGGGATTGACTTCAAAGCATGATGATTTTGAATCCACTGATTCTCAACAGCAAGAGCAGCAGGTAGCTTACAAGAGGTCGCCAAGTTTGTTTCCTTATGCCCCAACAGGAGGAGACGATGAAATGCAGCAGTTGGAAACAGTAAGTGATGTTGGGAGAAGCTCTTTGTCTGCTGTGGACACTTCGGCGACGGGGGAAAATGGATATATTGATAGTGGTGACGGCTTGGAAGAAGTAACCACCCAAAATTATTATGGAACACCGATAAATGGTGTGAACAGTAGTTTGTCATTTTCATCAAATTATTCGGATCCGATAACGTACGGGGTGGAAGTGAATCGTACCACGATAGGAAGGGATGATGAAGACGGGATTTCGATGGGTGAAAGTTTAAGTGAAGAGTTGGGGAAAATAAATAGTGAAGATGAATCATCCGCTTTGACAAGAAATCTTCATGAGTTTATTCACATTCTGAAAATGTCGTTGAAATCAGGATCGTCGACATTTACCACGGGAGGTGAGCTTCAGGGAAACGTCTTTCATGAAAACCATTTTGGTGGTGGTGGAAAAGATGGTACTTTGCGGCTGAATCCCTCTGGAAATTATGGAAACGATATGGGAACATCTGGAGGAGGAGGTCCAGATCCTTTCTCGGGAATTCAGGTGGGAAGCACTTCAGGCATGGATTTTAATTTAACGCTGGATGATATCATGGATTTGAATAATTTGTTGGAAGGAGATGACTCCACATTTGGGATTCCTCTCAAGCATATACTAATTATTGTGACGTACATGCTAATTGCGTGTGTGTCCATCATTGGCAACCTGCTTGTGGTTCAGGTAAGAAGTCAAGCAATTTTTTGCCATTTTCATTCTTTTTTGCTGGAAAGTGGGAATGATTCCATATTATATTAAATATGGATAAAACATATATACATATTTTGGCTATTTATTTTAATGACAACTGGAATTCCAGCTGGTAATTAGAAGCCGACGATTTCACACGCTAACCCATGCATTACTTTCGAATCTCGCTGTTGCCGACCTTCTTCTCGCCACCTTGAACATTCCTTTCAGTGCGGCACGTGTGATAATGACTGAATGGCCTTTTGGCTCGTTTCTTTGTCGCACTGTGCCATTTGTTCAAGTAACTTCCGTTTATGCAACTTCTTTCACAATGGCAGTGATAGCAATGGATCGATATCAGGTTGTTAAAATAAACTAATAGTTGTGCTACTTTACTTGTTGAGTAGTTATTTGCCAATGCGTACAGTAATCAAGTACGAACGAGTAAAAGGGCATTACTCAAGACGGCGATGAGATGAGGAATCACGTATACTTAACCACCGTTCTGGGTAATATATTTTTCAGGTGATCATGAACCCGCTAGGAAAACGATTAAAATGTTCTCAAGGAATTCTCCTCGTCATCGCAATTTGGATAGTCTCCGCCAGTCTGTCTCTTCCATACGCTCTAAATCATCAGGTAAAGTAATTAGATGGTAGTTTATGTTTTGAAAATTGCTATAAAATGAGCATGGTTCCATATTGATAATATGTATGTAATGTATACATGGTACATGGGTTGTGTATATGCATATAAAGTTGCTATCAAAGCTACGTATAAAAACTTGAAGTGAAAATTAGCTGCTGTGTCAGCAAGACTACCTCTACAGTCCATTGTCATTAAGATAACAATGTTCTCATTTCCTCTACCTACAACAGCAAAACTGAGAAAACATCATTAATGAAAGAAAGCATCATATTTTGGTAAAAAGTACAATTAATGTTAGATTACAGCATATTTTGCATACTTTCATTTTCTCCGTTTCATGTAAGACATTCTGAACTAAGAAAGCATTCACCCAATAAAGCTTGCTTACTGTACTGTATTCTGTTACTATTGTCAATTCGTATACCTCTTCTCTTATTCTTCTACACAAGCACCATTTGCAGCACTATTACTGTGCTGTGCTCTCAGCTCTTTCGTTACGAAAAGGGCAGAAGGGTGAAAAACAGAATGGGAGAATTTTCATCAGAATTACTTTACAAGTAAACAGTGAAAGGAGGACGTGAAAAGGGAAAGAATTTTCAAAGAAAGTTGCTAATATATGGGACATTGGAGTAGAAATTATTTGCATAAATCTGAAAGAAAAGTCGCAAGGTAGACTTTTTATGGTGTAGGCTTACAAAATGGTAGAGATAATATCGTCCTTTAACTTTTTCTCACGTTACTATATTTCGTACGGGGGCTTATATGTAGATGACAAATTTAATGAGGCATGCATATTAACTTTAACTACAATTACAATGAAACTTCTTTGAAAACAAATATGTAGGCATACATATACGTATATATATATATAGTTTTTTTTAACATTTACTATTTTAGAGTTAGATTTTTGTAGAATTTTTAATTTGCATGCAATAGGGATTGATTTTCTCAGAAATTTCTTTGCAAGTTATGTGACGATATAAAATATGATATCAAAAGAAGTGTGCGACATAAATCTTTGAAAAAACGTACAAAGCCCTTTGTACTTTTTTGAACTGCGCTATAAATTGCTTATCGTTAATTTATGACAATAGTCTGCATATTTTTTAATCTATATGTGATCTGAACATTTGATGTAATAATATAAATTGTATTTGTAGGTAGTAACTGTTCTCACAGTGCGGATTGTAAAACGCTGTCAAGCAGAATTTGGCTCGCTTCGGGCCCGACAAATACTCACAGTAGCAACCTTCCTGGCACAGTATTTATTGCCCTTGTTATTTACAACGGCATCATATATTGCTATTATGAAACGCTTGTGGCATCGTTCTTCGGGTCTTGGTAAAAAAAATCTTGAATCTCTCTTTGCTTGTCTTTATTCAATCAATTATTCTGCTCTACAGTTTGATTATATGATAATTTATATGTATGTGCTGGTAGTTTGCTGTGGCAATGTAAAAGAATATTAGATTAGAGACGGCAAATTGGACACAGATAGTGATTCAAAATTATATTTAAATTTTAGGGTCTACAACTCCACGTCAAGTTGCTGCCCAGTCCCGGGCCAAACGGAAAACAATAAAAATGCTCGTTCTGACAGTGATATGCTTTGCTATTAGCTGGGCACCAATAAATTGTTACCATCTTCTAACCCACTTTTCCCATGTTCGTCACAACTCCACAGCCATACTAATTTGCCACATGATTGCCATGTCGAGTTCGATGTATAACCCTTTTATTTTTTGTGGGTTGAACGAGCATTTTCGGAGGGAGGCTGTGAAATGGCTTCACTGTTTCCGTACACGAAGATCTCCCATTGTGCATCCGGGCACTGAGGTGAACGGAATGCTTGCAAGGGCGGACCAAACGTCTCGAAGAAACTTGTCGACAACCGTGGTTCATACAACTGTCAGTTGCAGAAGGTCACCACAGTTACACCATCACCACCATATCTCGGCATCGTCATCCCCAAGGTCATGTCAAAGAAGAAGAATCCTTGCAGCATCCTCACCCATAACTACTCCTGCTGCGGTTTATATGACCCCACGACACGGAAATAATAGTGCGACTAGTGTAGTGGAAAGGGTAGAGGTGAGTCCAGTGGCAAGTAGGTTTTTATCTAGTTTGGATGCTTCAAGAAATGGAAAGCCAGAGTTACTCTTTCTAGTCAAAGATAGAATGTCGTCGTTAAATGATGAACCACTCGACCCAGATGAAATTGACTCTGGGGAGGATGTGATGAATGGGGAAGACTTTCCTGATAGTTTGTGTGAGGAATGGAACTCGTCTGGAGATTACAAAGATTGCAAGAATGTGGCTCAATTGCTGAGAGATAAAAGTGATATTTTTTCGCCGTCGAACGAGACTTCCACTGGGAATAATGGATATGATGCTGAGGCTGCTGCTGCTGCAACCTCTGATGATTCTGATGGTGGTAAAGTGGATACGGAGCTGATGGGGGAATGTGAGACTTCGAATTAATTGTACAAAAGTACGGTCCGTATCCACAATATATCTTCCAGAAATTTTTATGAAACGCATAACTATTTATGAAAAAAAACGAAAGTTTATGATGATTATGTTAATTGCAATGTTGGCATGCTAGTATGATTGCAAACATGTGGATTATTAATATGAGCAAAAAAAAATATATTCGTACATAGTATTTCTGGTGTTTTAATTAATTTATTTTCATTTAAAACTATAAAAACATTTCAACAACATGTTACAATAAGTATATTTCAACATAACAACAAAGAAAAGGCAAATGATATTACACTCATGTAGTATTTTCATTACACTTGACAATGGTGGTGTTGGTGTTCGTTCACAGTTCACATATTTTTAAAAGAAGAAATAAATCTGTACTGCTTTGTTGTCTCACACTATTTAAATCATGCTTATTATTATTACTATGGTGGTGACGCGGTTGGTAAAGAATATTCATTCATATGTGGGTAAATTACAGTAAAACTTGTTAATTGTAATAAATTTTGGCAAAACTTGGCATAAATTTATGGGGAAAAAAATATTAATAGTAGTAATCACATCATGATCATCACAACAGAAACCAATTGCTTGTAAAACTTAACAAAAAGTAAACCTTGTTTCAAAAAAAACTACAAAATACTGACATTTAAATAATCACAATAATGTCATGTAAGTTATTTTAAAGGAGTATTTCTGTATTTAAAGTTTTCAACAGACGAGAAAAAATTCTGATATTAAAAAAAATCTTGAACGTTTTTTTTTCTTGTAATTGCCAAAAGTTATCGATTATTAACTTGGTGTGTTATTATAAATTGTATTGTGTAGATATGCATATGTGTATAATATAGGCATTGAAGTAAATGGTGAAAGTACTAAATGGTTTCAATGACTGACTAGTAGCAAACATAATAATAAAACAAAGAATAAAATAATAATAATAATAAAATATAAGTTCTAAAAACTGTATCAACATGTTTTCACTCTTGCCATGCTTATTCTCATATCATCATCATATATTTTTTTCACAGGGTTTATCATCATCATCAAAAAACTCCTAACTCCTACCAATAATTTCATTGTGTATATATATTTTTATATGTACATATATTTCATGTATCGTATAAGCACAATAGCAGCAAACACCTTTTTGTTTCTTTTTTCTCGCCCACTCTCTATATCCATGTTTCCCTTGAAGCCTTTATAATTTGATATTTGAGATGACTGTCAGAATAAAAAAAGAACATGTCAACTTGTTCCATGTATTAAGGAAGAAGGTAGCTGCTATCGTATAAACAGAGATGTTACAGTCGAAGGATCTGGACTCAAGTCTTTTCAACAACGTCATGATGTTTTTTTTAATACTTCCATCATTATTCGTAAAAGTCGTAACTTATTTACTGAGAAAGCAAGTTATTTACAGTAATATATCTTTGAGTTTATTTTTTTTCAGCGCAATGCTAACTGACTAGACAAAGAAGAATTTAAAGATCCCTACCACAGTTATAGTTGT
This sequence comes from Entomobrya nicoleti, assembly GCA_034695465.1. Taxonomy (NCBI): domain Eukaryota; kingdom Metazoa; phylum Arthropoda; class Collembola; order Entomobryomorpha; family Entomobryidae; genus Entomobrya; species Entomobrya nicoleti. The sequence continues at coordinate 32,076 of JAQFZG010000263.1, read as the reverse complement.
TGGTGGATGTTCACACAAAAAAAGGTGGTTACTAAAGTGTCTTGATATTATATCGTTATAAAAAGGAGAAAGTAAAGGTCACAAAAAAATTTCGGTGGGAATTCGTATGCATTTTGTAGTAATAATCATTATAATAGTTTAGATGGAAGTTACCACTATACACATCTCTCCCGTGATAAAAAAAGACACTGATTTGAGTTTAAGTTGAGTGCAGAGTAAACAGTCTTTGTAGTTGGAATGTACATATCAAGTTAGCATCAAGAATTCAAAACAAAATTTGAGTTGTTCTTTAGGATGTTAAGAGTGAGCAAAAATTGGCTAATGGCTGATTTTGATACAATCTTGATAACATACACACATAGATAAGTTACTTATCATTTTTTTGTATTATTGTAACACAGGTTTGTCACAGCTCTCTTTTTAGGAAAAATTCCTTTAAAGAAATAAAAGTATTGGTTTTGTTTGTGCACGTTTTTTAACATATACTTCCCCATTTCCATACAGAAATTAAAACTCTTCATAACAAAGAACCATTCATACTTAATTAACGGTAAAAGGTATAATTATTATAAGATCATTTCATTTCTTAAAACTCTTATTTGATTGAGGGAAGTATATGAAAACGACGCAAAAAATATATAATTGTATTTCTATAGCATTCTTCTCTGGTTTACCCGACGTACACACCTTAACTTTTCGTTCTTCCTCAAGAATTAAAAAATCCAAACAATATTACTTACTTACCTAGCCTACTAATATTAATGGTGATTGATTGATTTATGATTTGATTAGTGTGATCATAATCTTATAACCTAACTTATAAGCAAAAGAATACCACAATATTGCATAAATTAAACTAAAAACTATTGGATAATAATAATAATATAATAATAATTAATAATAATAAGTATCAACAACAACAGCCTTGTCCTCTTCCAAGATTAAAAGTTCTTAAATGGAAAAGTTACGGCAAGAATTAATTGTAAGTGCATTCAACATTTTTTTTATGAACAATGGCAAACTATTATTTTTTTGTAAAAATCATCACTTGCTTATCTTCACCTATTTTCTTTCTCTTCCTAACTTTCTTTCGTTACAAAAAAAACCCTACATATTCGTACACTTTTTAACCCTCCCTTAAATTTTAAAAATGAGATTTGTTGGCATAACTTTCATCCACATTATAAGTCTTTGTACAAAGATCAACTGATAAAACAGTTTAACTAATCATTTTTTGTTGACAACGCGAGTTTACTTTTTAATGCTGACCTGCGTTGCGTCTTTCCAGCACGGTGCAGCTGGCTATGAGTGACTGGCATTTAAGTGATAAAGCTGTAGAACTAATTAATGGGTAGTCATTACCATTTCCTGCTTTCTTTGTTGACGTGGACTCGTCCTGGCGGGGAATGGCAAGAAGCTAGATAAATAATTAATAAAAAAGGATATTAGTTTATGATACTAAACATGAATATTTCAATGGTGACATGGCAAGTGATGGTAAGACGAAATGTATAATGATATTATATGCTTACCTCGTATTCATCTGGACAAATGGTAACAGCAGCCTGACCAACAAGATCTGGGAGCACAGAGCCCTCAACGGGTTGTAAATGAAAGCAGTGAACAAGTGAGGTAAAGAAAAGGAAAAGTTCTTGCTTGGCCAAAATATCCCCGAGACACATACGGCGCCCGGCTCCAAAAGGCATCCAGTAATCGGGTTTATTCAGAGCTCCAGACGCATCCAAAAATCTGTTTGGGTTAAACTCTTCAGGATCTTCCCAAAGCTCCTCGTCCATCAACACCGAGTATATCAGAGGAATCACTTGTGTGTTCTTTGGGATCTCAAAGCCATCAAGAACGACGTCCCTATTAATTAATAAATGTACTCGTTAATACTTTTGCCTTTTTTCTTATGCAAATGAATAGAGACTTTGTTGCCTTTTGACTGCATATAACTACATGCATATCAAACGCATTTTTTTTCAGTGACGCAAATGCAATAATAATATGTAATAATAACTTACTTGGTGGTGCAGTGTGTGGTGCCAAGTGGAACAACACAGGCTCGTCGGAGAATTTCAAACACTGTGGCTTCAGTGTACGGCAAGGCAGGCATATCGTCAAGGGTGGGAAGTCTTTCTCGTCCGACAACCTAGAACAAGAAGCAAACACAACGAATTTAGTACTTCTGCTGTTGAGGATTAATGATGTATAAGCGCATTCAAAGGTGCAACAAGCAGTCGAATTATAATTCGGTTACATATTATCATGTAAATGAACAGCACCCCCACACATCACACACAATAAAAAAAATTGTATGATAATGAATGATAGTTTAAGTTAGAGTGAGAGCCAGTTCGTCCGCTGTTTCACCCAGATTTGCAATGAAAGAGCAGAGATTAAGAGAGGGAGAGAAGAAGAAAAAAAGATGAATGAAGTGAGTGAAATGCATAATGTATACCTGGTCAAGCTCGTTCTGAACATTCTTCAAGACCTCCGGGTAGTGGAGCATATAGAGAACTGCCCAGTTCATTGCAGTCTTTACAGTTTCCATGCCAGCACTGTACATATCACCAAGAATCTGATAGATTTGACGGTCTGCAAAAAAGAGAGAAAGAAAAGAAACGCAATTAGTATGTATGCACCTGGTTGTATGTGTACTTAACATATTTTTTTAGTGTTTCCATTTGTATATAAAGTGCGGCCATTATAAAATGATATAACAATCATCATCCCACCACCATCACAAAGACAATGTTGTTACAAAATGGTGTCGACTATGTATATTTCCACCACAAGTAGCCGTCACCTGATGAGCAAAATTTTTTTTATGCAAGGTACCTCATAATTGCCAGACACTATACGATCATCATGGTAACTCAAACTGATGGATTTCATTGAACAAGTTAAAATCTAGTTGATCATTGATGATCAAACAAAACGCAGCAGCTTTCTTGAATCTAATCCGTGCGATGCGACGATAATGATGATGAGAGATAAACGTGTGATAAGGTAATATGTAACAAGGAGATTCAGGTACCAAAAAAACGAGTGGCTGCCGAAGGAAAGGACACCGTGCCATCAATTTAGACAAGTTGTTATCATTCATGTCCTTCTCTGCAACTGTTGCTGTAACTTATTGTTAGAAAAAAAGTTACCTGATCAGTACCTCTAAACTCTTTACTGTACTGTGTTGCTGTTATGGACAGTCAAACACAGCACAAGGTCTTTTCACATTTTATTTTATGCATTTTTTTTATTTTTTCGAAAATTGCTCTTGTTAGATCACCTTTTGTGATACAAAACCAAACCATGGTACATACTGGATTAACTGGATTTGATTTCCAAATTTCGACGGCTCAGGTAACAATGGATGCATAATAATAAAGTAATAGCATTGTTGCTGTAAGAATGCAAGTAGAACAGACCTGAGAGTGCAGTTGCACCTTTTACAAAACAGTAATGATCTTTGCATTTACGTAACAAAGTATTTGATTTACATGATGATACAGTTATTATGGTGGAGAGAAATGTAGCCTGCCGTGCCGGCCGACCACAACTTCTATAATCTTTATGACTAGTGGCGTCGCTGAGACAGACGAATTCTATGGTAATCATCATCATCATCATTATCAAAGGTGATATTTTTGGCACACTGAGAAGAGTGAAGGTTAACAATAAATACTCAAGTGAGACGTGACACATGTGGCTTTTACCTGTCCCTATCAATGTAAACCATATGCATTTAATACATTGTATACATAATGTTTGAATAAAAAGCTTTTACTGTGCAAGTGCCAACATGAAGCTATTTTATATTTATGCTTTCTGTTGTACAATGAAATGATGCAACGATGCAAGTTCATTTATGCAAAAACCCATATAATTGCAATAAAGAGTGTAATGACTTACCAGGATCTTTTCCCTCGAAAAGGGACTCTTCTCTGCCCTCTGCCTTGGCAGTTTCAATTTCAAGAAGGTAACTATCAACAACATCACGAATGTTGGATGGATCGAACGTTTGCTTGTGCTCTTCCACAATCTCGCGAAAGAATCCAGCCATCTCAGCACGGTTCTGGAGAAGAAAAGATAAAAAAATCAAGATAAGTTATATTTGTAATTACACTGCTTTATATGTTTTTCATTTCAATATCAGCTCCATATGTTTCATCATGACTATAGTAACAAACCTGATGAATTTTGACATTGATTTCCTTAATGTCAGGTAAGTACTTGAGACTGGGAAGGAAATTAGTCGATCCAGTAGATGTGCAAAGACGGAAACCTTCTTCAATCAACGCGGTAAACTTTTTGAACCGGGCATCATCACAGGTAAATCTCACACTCATCAACAAGGAGCATATCACATTGCTAATGGAAACGGTCAAATACTGGGACAAGTCCACCGGTTTGCCACGATTGGCCAAAATCGCACTCAAGAATTCGTCTACTTCAACCTACAATCAAAATCAAAGCATACATACATCGCATTAGCATTCTTTCTGGTGAATCAAGTGCAATCACCTACAAAAATATGTTGTCTTCTCTTCAGCTGATTAAATAAAAGGTTTAATGCTCTGCTCACCATAATTCTAGCTTCTAATTGCTCTTTCCCTCTTCCAATCTGCTTCATTCCGAAACTGCGGAGTTGCTCATGCAAAAACTTGCGTTGTCCCTTCCACAGTTTTCCATCAACATTGATCAAACCTGAGAAAGAGGAACATGTTACTTAATCATTTACTACACACACACACAACCTGGAATAAAAAAAAAACAAGGCAAAAGAAAAGCAATAAAAAAGTGAGCTATGTATATCAATAAAAAAAGAATCTACATTCTTTTAACCAAATCTACTATAAAAAAAATCTTTGGCTAAATATTAATAGGTAGGTTGACCATGCCATGCAATGCCCACACTGTGGAAAAGAACAACTTCTCGTCTCCATAAATTTCAAGTGACAAAAAATTTACCATTTACGATGTAATAATGTGGATACTGGATATATATATATATATCTAGCAAAGCATACATATTCTTTTTTAGATACTCCAGCTCTTGCTCATATTCAAAAACTATCTCATCCATTCAATTTTACTCCACTTCGATGCTCCTTTCAAGTTGATACAAGTTCTCCATCAAACTCAACTATTTTCTTTGCTCTTTTTTATGCTAATCTGATCCTTGTTTAGGAGGCGACGACCAAGAAAATAATTTCATTAGTAAAGTCAAAGTCCACAATTGAGCAGCACCACACTACTCACCAGTTAGTCTGGCCCATGGTTCATGATATTATGATGATCATCATTACTTATTACACTACATACTACCACCAGTTCAATCGCCATTAATATTTTTTTACCCACACAAAGTTTCCATAACCGAAGAAACCTGCCCTGGTGCGGTGGTCGGTGGTTGATGTGGAATACTCAAGAGGACAACGTGCTCTACAGCATGGTTGTTTTTCGTTAATCTCAACGTATCCACTAAACTCTTCTAACCCTTCTAATTCCTAATTCTTTATAAAAAACGTTCGTGAACTTGAACCATGCTGGATACTATCACGTATATATCTATATTTTTTTATGTACGTAGGTGAGTAAGTGAGTTTACTCAACTGCTCTCTCTCTCACAGGTAATAAGGTGTCTATATTTACCTGCTATATGTATATATAAACTAAAAACTACTTAAAAATGCATATAAGATACGTCAACAGAGTTTTTGAACACGTTTTCTACTCACTCTTCTAGCACCAGGTTAATCCATGCGCGGCGCATGGGTCGCATTTTTTTGTAAAGCTTTTATTTCTTAAAAAGAGTGTCTAGAGAGGCATGTAATATATTATTGTATTACTATTTTATCTGGAATCCCTCCCAGCAGAAACAAAAACAACTTTGTGTTACTTTTTGTATAATACCACGTATTACTAGTAAATATAATGCATATATATCTATAAAAACTCTCAACGACAAGCTCGCCTGATTCTATTTTTTAAATGAAAAAAAAAAAACAATGTCCGTTGAACTGAATGGAGAACGCGAGCGAACACAACGAACGCATGAATGCCAAGTCAACTTTCTTTTCGTTTCAGTAGAAAATTCTACTGGATATCCGACGGTCAGAAGAAGAAGGGTCACTGCCCTGTACTTTGCCCATGTTTCTTTCAACTGCTTCTTAGACTTGACGTTTTTTATTGTTGCTTCAGAAAAATTCCTTCAGTGATTAAAACTTCTTTAGAAATATATTATCTTCTATGAGCCATCAGAATTTTAGCTAAATGGAAAGGTGATATGATATATGATGGCGGTGGTTTTTTTTGGGGGAAGTGGTATTTTTGAATACTCATCATCACCAGGATTATTTATGTGCCGCTTTGGCTGCTTATCTAAATATACATTTACCATGTATGCATATGTCCAAAGGGCCATTCCGGTTACAAGCAATCACGTAAAATAAATATTGTAAAGGAAGTGAAGCACACGTAGTTTTCCGTTTCAAGTTTTTTTACGCAGGTAATCTGATTTACACAGAGAGAAAGGGCGAAAGAGAGACAGTCAGATAAAAAAAGAAAAGCCTCTTGGACTTTGGAGTCAACATTTGCATATTATATGCAAGACTACTTATTTTACTACAGACACAGACTTTGGTCGGTGGATGTTGCGTCTTGTGCCATGAACCATGCGTCTTGCATGCATAATAGCTATATAAAAAACGTATTTATTAAGCCATTTGACCACCGGTGCACTGCACCTGGTTCAACTACCACGTTGCTCTCTCTCCCTCTCTTTCATGTTTTTATATCTCGTCTTCCAGCAGCAGCGCCAGTAACAATGACCTTGATATATACACACATATCTATCTAGCAGTTTTTCTAGAATTCCTGTTAATTTCACCCCATGGCATTTGGCGTAGTACATAATGGGTTCATTCTCAGTCACAAAAAACAGCGCCACTCTCAGCTCTACACCATAATATGCCATGTTGCTGCGTACACATATAATTTTACTGAAGGAAGGGGAAAATGCTGAATAACCGACGACGCTTACGCTTGTTGCTGTTACAAAGTTTTTTTTGAATGAGGCTTAAAAACGTGACGTGTTCGTTCATTCATCAACTGTTTCATACATTCTTCAGTTAAACGATAAGACTAATAAGACTAAAAAGTTACTTGAATCACATGAAAATGGACTGGCATAATAATAATAAAAAAGCCTTAAATGTTTTATTCTCGTAGAACCTGCTTGTTTGCCTGCTGCACTTTTTTTTGCTTGCTTGCTTGCAGCAGACACATAAAATGCAAGCGAGGTGCTTTGCTGTAATAATGATATAAGAGTAAAAAAAATGTAATATGAAATGCAGTCATAATTATTGCGCAATCATGGCAGGAGGAAACCCCCACCGCTTTTCAGTTTTGCTTTGTAATCTTCCTTGACTATCTTGTTTGTTGGCGGAAGGAAGTTGTTCCTTTATTTGTGTGTCGCACTCACTCGGAATAGGAAAAAAAAGCTTGTCTGGCAGCATGTACTATACATTAAGTCGTTTTTTTCACTCTACCGTACCACCTTTTTTTGAATAGAGTGGCTATTTCTTTTTATTTTCACAAAAATATTACGAATTCCAATTTTAACCGATGCGATGATGGGGGAAGCCCTTAAAATCTATTTATTCTTTTCAAGTACTGGTTAGATTGGTAGTCCATTCTCATAAAAAATGATAAATGATTCCTCATGTATTCATATTCTTACAAAGTTTTTTCTTACAATTTCTATTCCTCTCATTCAATAGCATGTCATCGATGCGATGGCAATTGACGGTCGTGATAGAGAGTATTCCCATTGCTTTGATTCTACTAAATTATTACTATCGTTTTATTATTATTGTTATTAATGAAGGAAAAGTATTTAACCTTTTCCATCCCAGCACGCATATATGTACATATTATACACATTAGCGAATGTACTTTTTATGTTAAATATTTTACTTTGTAATGGCCAGTGTTCACCGTTCTTGGCGGCAATGCAGTTATTGTATATCTTTATGCCTCTCTCTCTCGATCTATCTATTCTCAAAGGGTTAAATGTAGGTATAAAAATGAGCATGTGTTATGCTGGTATGTGTAGGTAAATTAAAAAAAGACCACCATAAGCAAAAATGATATAAGATATTGTCATGCATCACAACTTGATTGAATCAAACTAGGACAACATCATGGAATATAACGAGCAAAGAACTCCTCTCTCATTTTGCGTTATTTGCATTCAACAGCAGTAGGGCTAGACGAAACAATAGGTATGATGATTGCAATCATAGTAAGTATCAAAAAGTCATCCATTCATAAAATAATGATGTGACAGTACTGTCACATTATTATAGCCAAAGCTACATAATATGTACATACATATATATATTATGTTTGTATGGATGTAGTTTAAAAGAATGAATTATAGGTACTTGATGAACATACAAAAAAAGACACTTGACTCTAATCATCACCGTCATCGTCGTGATTGTATGAAACGTAAAACGAAACCTAATATTCAACCCCTACAGCTGCAAACACTGGTCACACACATACAAGTAATAAGCCACATACCAAAAAGAAATTAGCCTAACATGTTATTTAACAGTAGTGGTTGTAGCGACTTTTTTGTAGTATTTCGTACTTGAAAGCTAAAAAGCACACTTTTTAGTCCATTATTTCAAGTGCCAAGTAACCACGAGACGATAGGTGCATAACATGTGTACTACTTTTTATCAGTGAAAAGGCATGCTGCTTGTGCTTGTTTGACAATTGTTCACATGAAAAAAAAATTGACTTGGAGATAAAGTTGCAGTTTTCATGGAACGAAATGGAGAAGAGTAGAAAGATTAAAGATGAAAGGCAAGCGAATGTGTAATTATTATGTAATATGAAGAAAGCATGTAGCTTGACTTACCAAAGCCTTCAATAATCTGAGAGATCTCATTTTCGGGGCGACCAGAGAAGCTCTCCTTTCGGAAAGCACTGCGAATGGTTCTGTAGTCACTGAGAACGACGATAAGTTGAGATCCAAACCGGAAAGAAAATGTGGACCCGTACTTTCTGGCGAGTTTGGTGAAGAGAAGGTGAGGAGGGCTTTTGACGAATGGGAGGAAACCCAGAAATGGGACGCCCCATGGTCCAGGGGGTAACTTTCGGTCTCGGAGTACAATCTGAACCCCTCTGATGAATACAAGTAGAGTTAAAAATACCCCTAAAGCCAGGTCCAATTCACCCCTCATGTACCCCAAAAGTTTTTGTATGATGGACCACGTAAATGACATTTTGGTGTTTGGTTTGGTCGGTTTTTACTTTAAGACTGCCAAAAAGATTTCTCACAAAATGTAACCACGAAATAAACTAGGTTTTCACTCTTGTCACAATCAAAGAATTTTTTAATTATCTTATTACCACACTGATAAATCACAATACAACTATTGGATGCTTTGAAAAAATCTTTTAAGAATGATAATTAACGATGTTACTCAAAGTTCTTGATATTAGCTCAAAGTTCATCATTCTCAAAGTGTAACAAATCTTTTAGTTCACCGTCTTTTTCTCAGAAAAAAGAATAATTCAATTTAAACAAAAATTAGTAATGGAGATAATAATGGATTTAATCAACAGAAATTGGAGACTAGAGGTATAACATGAATATTTCGATAATTTGGCTTTATTTACATACATTATTGTTACTGAGAAAAGAAATATCGGGTTTTGAGTTTTGTAGGTGTTTGACTTGTCTTGATCTACCTAACACTGATTGTTTCAATGAATGAACTGATTTTGTTTCTTTGACTTTTTTTCTTCTGTTCGGGGTGACGCGTGTCTCTTGCACAAAGGCTACGAGTACAATAAGTCGCTTGTTGAAAAAAACTCCAATATATAATAGAACACCAGAGCAACAATGCCGCTAGGCTTTATTATACAGATTATGTGAAGATAGTTTGTACAGAGCAAATTTTGTGTCTGTGTTCTTTTCTAAATGCTCGATGTGTACTCACTGACTTGTTGACTGATGATATGATGATGATGGCTGAAGAAGTAGTTTAATAAGTGGTAAAGGTAAACTAGCAATTTTTCAAATAGTGATAATACAACAGAGCGTAAAGGCAACTTTGCCAGAGCAGCTCGTTTTCAGCTTGCTTCGTCTTCTTCTGCTTCTCTTTCTCAACTCAACAAGTGTGTGCTCAAGCTCCTTGGTTTTATGCGAGTCGTCGTGAAGCTACTTGATACATGATGCCGAAGATATCATGTCTTCAGTGAGTAACGTGGAGTAGTAGAGATTCACTCAAAAGTCTTCAAAAGCAGTAATCACTGAAGAAGTTACAGCAGTCCTGATGCCTTTTGCTGCTAGGTACATGGACGGGTACATGAAGGTATAGGTACACACAATTTCATGTAGAAGTGCTATGCATTTTTGCTGTTGTATAATGACAATGATGATAAGATGATCAAGATATTTGGTGGTGACTGGCTTGTTGGAGTACCCATCGCAAAGGACATGATGATAATGATATTACCTTACCTGAGTCCTTCTCATCATCATCAACTTCTCATGTCTTTTTACAGTGACAAAAATCAGCTGAGCGCTCTCAAAGTCTCTGGTCCCTTAACTGACTTCACATTTTCATACATATTTTGCATCCAACATATAATTATGTAGCAACCATAAGAAAAAAGTGATCTTAGGACTGCGCGTCTCGCTAATCTTATCATCTTCCTTATGATCTCGTACTAAACTGTGCATCTTCGCCTTTAAATCATGCATTTGTCCTCATATATCTTTTCTCTCCCAACTTAATAGAAGACAAGCATAAATATAACTAATAAAAGACAATATTTAAAATGCTTGAATACAGAGGATTGGGATATCATCATATTTATCTTCATGTGGATTCTCATCCCCCAAAACTTTTGTCGTCGTCCCATTCTCTTCTACATTTTAAGACGTTTATACTTACACTAGGTGGTGGTGATTGTTAGATTTTTTGGCGGAAAAGAAGATTACATGTACTTGTCCTTTACTTGCTTGCTTACCTCCCTTATTTATCTTTTTTAAGTGTTCTCCATCAAAATGTGGCCCTTTACACAAAGGTAAACATCTTCCTTGTTTTATGCCTACTTAAACATGATTGATTAGTTGTAATAATGTTTGGTATTGCTGTGGCATGGCAACGTTTCTCTAAGCTTTATGTAAAGTAGTGCGACAGATAAAACATGCATGTGTAGGTCTTTTTAGGATCCTTAGTGAATCCAGAGAGGAACCGAGAGCGAGACACTAGACCACAAATGCAAACAACATACGTATGTACATCTTATTTTACAATTACAAGCGTTGTTAAACATTTCAATGTTTGGTTCATCATTATCGTAAGTAAGTATCGTTATGAATCGCTCGTGAATCATGAGAAGAGCAGAGAGCCGGAGTGTAGTCTTTTGTTGATGCTGTGTGCTGGATGGATGCGGCCGGTATAATATGGAGTGAAAAAAGCTGACGATGAAAACGAGGCTCTCTCAGACAATTCGAAATGGAATTCTAGTTTTCAGTTGGCTGCAGACAGTGGTTGATGCAACATCGCCACAAAAATTATGGGAAGAGGATTTTGCAATTGTTACTTTTAAAGAATCTTCGAAATGCATGTGCTTTTTCATATTCTATTTTTATGATGCATGGAAAAGGAATTATTAAGAATGAATCATCAATAGTCATGCACATATTTAAGATTTAAGTATGTATTGACAATACATTCATTTTGTAGGGATGATAAAAAAAATGAAAGGGGTGAATATAAAATAGGCTTGAAAAAACCCGAAAAGTAGAAATATATTTAAGCAAATTTCCAAGTAAGAATAAACATTTTTGAGTTTCTTTTTAAAAATCCATTGGGTTCTTTTCTTATTTTTAGGTTTAAGTTTTATATTTTCATTTTTTGACAAATCTACTTACTGGGAAAAGGCAGAGGACGGACGTACGTATGGTCCTTTTTTAATAAGCCCAAGGGATCCGCTTATTTTGGTATAATAAAGATAAAAATTTAGAAATATACAAGTATGAACCACGAGACACGAATAAACAAGTCAGTTTTAAATGGTACATGTGTTTGCCAGTTGCACTCGTTTACTTGAGTTGAGATAAACGGATTTACGTCTTGTTGTGGTAAGCCGTAACGCATGTGTAAATTAAGTTAATCCCAAGTATTAACAAAATGGTATAATATGGTAAAAACTCAGAGTACTTATTACTTATTCCTGTTTCTCGAAATTCAAAGTCTCGCGATGCCCACACACAGGCAATATCGTGCATATCTTCATGATACGTGCGACATAAATAATCCTTCAAGTAATTTAAAAACATATTTAACCACAAGAGCACATGCTTAACACAAGAAAGAACCCTTGTCCTGGAGGAACGCAGGACTGTATTTGTTCAGTAGTTTGGAACAATAAACAAACCAACTTTAAAAAAACATAGTCTCATGACTTAGCCAACAAAAATGATGTAATTGTTCTTAAAAATAATGTGAAATATTCAAAAATACTACATTTAAAAAACGTATTGTCTTCTTAACTTAAAATATACGTTATTTGTGAAATTTGACGGTCTTATACTCAATTCCAGACTTCGAGTTTTTTTTCCTTTTTGTTTGTAATGAATAAGAAGAGGAAAATGAATAAAAAAGCCTTAATTCTTCTGCCTTTTCTGAGCATTTGTTTTATATGCGTTATTTTTTTTATCAGATAAGCAATATGGAATAGATGATAACAGCAACAATGCACTTTACTAAAAAAGTAGAAAGGATTTTTGTGCTCATGTGCATTTTATTGCAAGTCCACACCTTATAGTATAATGTAAAGCGTGTTATATCATCTAGACATCTTCTCCACGCATGTATATATAGGCATAAGTGCATATGGTATGCTACATATGCTACGAACACAATATACAACAAACGACAACAATGAAATGTGATCGATAATGCAGCTGAATAGCAACAAGTAAATAAAAGATGTGAAACAGAGAAGGGACTCCTTCGTCCGATAGCGTCGAACACGTTGTTGCTGCTTACTTAGTAACTAACTTATCAAATCACGTAGATATCAAACTGGGAAACTGGGGAATGTCGTGCATTAACTGACGCATATATTGTGGGCTTGAAGTGCTAAAAAATTTTTTTTATCATGATACCCCTATTTAAGTGTAGCATTAACTAACATTAAAAACAGTAAGTTAGTTACCTTGGAGCATGGTTTGCTGTTTGGGTCCACTAGTAAAATATTACGCGGCATATGAATTTTGGCTTTATTCCGACTGCAAATTGTCATAACCGAATGCCCTAAATTCGCATTGGAAAGTTGATTGACCGAGATGGGAAAGTATCTGACCTATAACTAACCTGATCTCACCCTCGTAAACAATACAACTTTCCAAGAAATCAATGCGCTTTCATTTGAAAAATGACTCCTACTCTAACTTGGCCAAGTGAAACTGAAACTTGATGAACTCTATCTCTCTCTCATTCCACTCTTAATTGTCTCTGCAAAAAATTTATTGAGTTTAAACGTTTGGTAATTAAAACCAGCATTGACAGCATTCCATCGTTGTTATAATGAATCGTTTAGCAATTATATTTTGACAATGCTACCAGAATAATCGAACTAAATTATGACATACTCTAAGAGTCTAGAGGGCGCCACTTGTTTACCAACTATATAAAAAGGAATACAAATAATTATAAATCATTAAGACGTGCGTAGAGCACTCACGGTCTCGCTAAATACAACATTAACATAGTTAATGGACATCTCTGATGAAATTCTCCTTTCACCCCATGTTTTATTAAAGTGAAGTAAAGCAAAGCCTTTTGTAACTTTTCAGTCAATTTCACCAGGTACATCTTATTCCATAGACCTTTTAACCTACTCCCCTGGACCCCAAGGGTAACTACACAGATTGCATATATTGTCCCAATTCGGCTTACATTTTTTGTAAACTTAGCTTACCCCTCATCATAAAAAATACTCTTCTCTTTTCCCTCATCTTTTTTTAATGTGCCAGCCAACAATACGGCTACGACGGTGATGCTGCTGATGATGATGGTGATGGTGAGGACGACGATCATCATATCATAATGATGTGATAGTATATAGTATGTTTAGTAGTAAAGTAGTTTATTTGTGTGTAAATATGTGTGTAAGTGTGTGTCTCCGAGTTCAACGACCTTGTTTTTCTTGTGTTATGCATTCGTACCCTGCAACAAGCATCAGTTACTTATTTTATATGATTATATTTTTCTTTTGTTGTGATGCTGATATGCTATGCATGCTTTTCTGTGATATATATGTATATATATATGTAAAAGATAAACAAAACTAAAAAGAATCTCTGTGAATGCGTTTTTCTCAAGTGAGGTGAGCTGATGTATTGTGTTGCATTGCATAGGTAATAGGGCCGTTGATGATGATGATATTTTATAGTAGTAGCTCTCTGCTTCTTTTATGATTACAGAAGGTGCTTGGTGACGGTATCATTGCATTTTATATTACAAAGGACGAATAAAGAGAGGAGGACGGATGGATGCGATGATAGTAGACGGATGGACATACGGATGGCTAATTTAGTATTGACAAAGTAGTTGCAATTCAATATAATAAATATGCTTTACAAACAACAACAATCACAGTCACAAGCAATAATCATCATACTTCTACTTCTTGAGATTGTTGAGCATTGAAGTTGTTGGTGTATATATGGTAGTGGTAGTGTGTATGCAGTTTAGTTTACAAACAAATGTTTCATTTTCATATAAAGACATTGTATGCATCAAAAAATATATGTATTTTGTTGAGTGTGTGTGTGTGCATAGTATAGAGGTATATGTAAATATACTGACTATTGTTGTTTTATTACTGTAATCACTAAATGCTCAATTAGCATTCTTATATCACCTCCTTTCTTGATCATTTCATGCACCATTTATTTATATTACGAACACGAGCATTTCCATTTTTGCCGTCGTGTATGTATCCTCTACAAGAAGCAGAGAGAGATAAATCACAGCAGTACATTCAAAATAGCCAATAATAGCATAAAACGCACACGGTACACATTTGAACATTTCTTGTAACAAAATAATTAAAAGACAATGTTTCGTGCATCGTGCTACTTTAAAGCGTAACAAATGACTACATTTTACTCTGAAACTAAAAAAATAGCCTATGATGATGATATCGACTTGGATGTTGGTTGAAGAGCATTTTCATTAAATTAACTTGGGTTATAATAAGTTGTTATGAGAGATAATTAGCTGCCAATGTGCACTGGAGCAAAAACTATCCTGGACTAATTATTAAAGGAAATCTTGCAAGTGATAATTAAATTTTATTATTTAAACCTGTTTAAAATGATTAATGAGACATACGGTATGGTGCCAAACACAAAGTTTGCTTGCATGTGTCATGTGCCGTTTCTTTCAATTTTTTTGGCCAAGGGACCTGGCTGACAAATGATTAAATCAAGCTAACAAGACAAGACTATGATGCTGCACAAGTTGCTTGTGGATTACGACCATTCACTCATAATGCGATAAAAATGATGATGATGATGAGTGCATTATTGCAGTTCAGTGCATAACACACTCAGAGTGAAGTAGTGTGTTAGTAGGTGGGTTTTATAGCGTCTTTGCTTGTATTAATATTATTATGTATGTTGGCAACTCAAAAATACCTAATCATCAGCAGAGAATCTGAGGCGGTGGTAGACAGAACAAAAAGGGGACTATGTACGATAGCTTTAAAAAAAAGTATGCAATAGAGCATTGTACTGAGAACTGGGGAGAGGTTACCAGGACATTGACAATTTTGTAGGAAACGGTGACAGCATCAACAGGATTGTGTGAGATATGTATATCTGCAATATGGAGGTGAGGATGATGATGACGCTTGTCAATATTTTTTTGCCACAAATATATATATTCTCCTCAACACCAAACCTCCTACTGCTGCTGACTTCCATTAAGTTGACTGACCCCTTGTGCTGGTTATTTGAAAAAGGTTAAATTGTTTAAAATGAGTTATACGAGGTGTCATTTGACAGTACTCTGTGTGCACAAATATATACCTAATCTATTACCGCCTCTAAATAAAAAAAATCCTTTTGGTGTTGTTCCTCATTGTCTTCCTGATACAACAACAATTTTTACATGCTTCACGCACATTTCAAAAAAAATTACCTACGGGGAACCCCTGAACAACTTGAACATACATAAGTAACGAAAACACTTTTTTCCTTCTTTCACGTGCAGCATTTTTTTGCAAAGAGTTATCTAATTTTGGCATTTAAATGAATGATAGGTTACCAAATAAATCAAATAAGTCAAAGTACCCATTTAAAATGTGCATAGTGTGGGAGGAGAAAGACTTCACACTAAAAAGAAAAATGCAATGCGTGATGATGGGGATAAAAAAATGGAAGAAAGAAAGGCACACATTAAATGCATCGTCGTCGTCATCTTCTTATTCTATACATCCCTTCTATCCTACCAACCTTACCTATTAGTCAGTAGAAGACAAGAAACTTTGCTGATTTTGATGGTTATAGCATACCATGCATAATATACATATATCAATTTTATCTGCTACATGTTACACCATTCAATTCATTGTCTATTATTCAACGCACTTTTTATATGATTGTAGGTACTTATATTTATATATTGACTTCCGTCCTCATTTCCTTTCTTGCCGAATGAATAGGTTTTATCAGAACAACAAAAAAATGCAAATGATTACATTGTTGTTTAGCCACGACAATAAGAACGATAAAAAAATATGTACATGTATTAACGACATTAAGTCTCATACATGATGACCGTGTTTCATATTTATAAGAATACATCTAAAAAAGCTGGAACTTCTCCTGAGCCAGTTTTCACTAAGTCGCAAAATTTATCTTGGACCTCATCATAACTTTATTTCTTAATTAACAGCCATTTTCCCAGTCGTGAAAGTAAACTGTTACAAATGTTGAGCGTCTCTGAAATTTCTGTTGATACCTTGCTACCGTTCCAAATTTAAGACGGCAACTTTTCTCAGAAAAAAATGAGCTCTCCTCCGATGTTAATTTTGTATCTGATAAAACAGTCGTACTTGATATTATGACGATAATCGTGCTGTTGACATAGTCTCCTTTCTTTTATCTTTGGTGCTAACTTCGAATGTTGTTTTTGTCTCTCTGTCTCTCTTCTCTCTCCCTCCTCCCTTCATCTCTTCGTGTACACTTCTCAGCAGGTAAGTAGTCTTATGGGCATCATCATCATCACCATCATAAGCTACACTATAAAAGCAACTTAACTTACCTATGCACTATGTACACACATCAGCATTAGCATTCAACATCATTCATTAGTCAACAAGATGATACAAAAGTCGATTAATAATAACCATAATACGACCAACATCAACATCATCTCACTGACACAGCACACATTATCTTTGTGCTGAACTTAAAAAAGTGTAATGAACTTTTGTCACCCTTTGTAGATTTACCACCACCGCAACTACTTGCTATACCACCACCACCAACACCACTTCTACTTGTTCTTCTTTCAAAGGAGCAATAATAATAATCATATTACATACTTCGAAACACGGTGGTGGTCACTGCTGACTACTGGCTACTACCAGTAATGCGTAAACTACCAACACCACCACAATAACAACAATATCTCTACAATTGACTATTTTTATTATTACTACATATTGAGCTGGTTGGGCTCCTCCGCACCGCATCTTAAACAAGCATCACATATGCATTTCTTATCATTTTACTCATTTACGTTCATTTTTTATTTGCACCTTTAGTCAATTCATTCATTTCAAATGTGTAAAAAAAATTGTATCCATACTTTTAATACATAATAATGTAAATAATCGTAATACAATTATGTTATGCGTTGTTGTATATCTATGCATTGTTAACTATGTAACAAGAAAATAATGTAATTGACGTTATGTGGTGTTAGCTCACTGTGTTACCAGTGTAGTAGGCAGGTAATAAGTTGGCTCTGAGAGGAGAAGAGGCTAATACTCTCATTTCCCACTTTTGATCATTTCAAAACTTGTATGTAGACTAATACCCTTTTTATTGTTGCTGAGTGTGCGGGGTAGCAGTAAAGTTGAATCACTTTTGATGACCATTGATATACTAGCCACTTTTCATGTTTTACCCTAATTAATTCTTTATCTATCATCAAAACCCACAACATGTGCGACTCATTTAAATACCACTTGACAAGAAGTAATACGTCTTTGTTCCGCTCAAGTAGCGCAAAGGAAAAAATGAGTTTATTTGCTTGCCTTAGTTACTTGTTTGAAAAAACAAGATGGGATGATATATTAAAAGTCAAACTGGTGAAAGGGTGAAACTAATCACAGCATTATTTTCTCCTCCGTGAAATTAGTAAAGATTTATATAACCATTCCTCATTCCATGGAACAATGGAATTTAACTGTCCTTCAGCTATTTTGATTACTAAATATATCAGAAAAATGCGCAGTTGATCATTGACCTCTTTCAACTGATGTATTCAAAAGTTGCATCAATCATTCATATGAAATTTTGCAGGGGGTAGCTTATGATTGCATTAATTTTTTTTAGCATGTCCTTGGGAAGAGCTTTTTGCAGAAAAATTTCCAAAGATCAGATTATTGGCAGATTTTTTTCATCGTCATTACACAAACATTTAAGCCAGCACGTGGAATATGTCGTGATGTTGTTGATGATGAAATAGCTTGAATTGCCTATTACCTCCTCAACACTCATCGTTAATTTCATCTTTAAATCTTTGCTCAGCACAGGAAGCGTGTAGAAATTTTTCAAAACAAATTCATTTGGTTTTTAAAACTATGCACCTGGTTGACACAAAACTGTGACGTCTCATGTAAAGCAAAACTAAAAAGTAAAAGTAGCAGCAAGCAAAAATCAAATCTAGTAGGGATAATCATGAATTGATGAAATTATATAGATAAACGTTTTACAAATTTACTTCCAACAATTGAATTTACACTAGCCAAGGTAAATGCTGTTGTACATACGCGTGGACACCTGGACATACTGAAAACGCTTACCTATATACAGCATTACAATAGCCGATACTCTTGACATAAGCTTTGATCTATATGATAGAGCAAGATCATTTGATATTATTCTCCGAGAGAAAACTAGGAACATTACTTTGCATGCTTAAATTGCTCCATTTAAATGCAATACGCAAAAAGATCCTCACAGAAAGGATTTCTTCCTAATCGTTTTACAGTTATTTTTGGTTCATAAGTACCGATATGCGCCTCACTCAAGCCTATCAACGAAGCTAAAGCTCTCTAATTGGAATAAGTAGCCTACTTGAATTCCCACATAGTAAAATAATGCACTTTATCCTCAGATTTTTATCACTGGAAATAGAAATAGAAAGCACAGAAGGAATAATCATTGCACAACATGTTCACTTGCATTGCATATATATCTAACTAACTCTTTACAGTATTCACGTAGGCATTTCAAGTACCCACAATGACGTTAAGGTCAATTTAATAACTGAAAAGTGCGATTTCATTCCACGTGTCAATAAGAAGCATATACGTTGCTATTGTTGCAATTGGTGGACTATAATTGGACTATAATTGTACGACACAAATAGAGAAGGCAGGAGAAATGGTTTCTTTTCAGATGGATCAAGTGATGGAATTATCTTCCAGTGCAAAGTAGAACCATTAAAACATAAAATTGTACTGCATGCTAGATAAAATAGAAAGCTTAGATGCTAAGTGAATATTTATTTGAGCAATTTTTAAATACAAGATTTTATTGCTGTAAGAGAAAATTTACAATTCAGATTGAATATTATTTTCTAAATAATACTACTTTGTTTTTTTACAACAAATCTGAGATATTGCTTGCAAAATGGTTGGCCCTTACCTGCATAAAGATGAATTGAAAAACGATCATCAAAGAATCACGAGTAAAAAACAGATACATAAAAAATAAGAAAGAAAAGTACCGTACCATAATTTTATTACTTGAGTGTTTCAGTTACCTTATACTTCCCTTTGGAAATGCACAAAAAAGATTGGAGATTACGTGTTTTCAAAGGTTGGAACTGGAACCGTCATTACATGTGTATAAGCATTTCTAATGCCTATTTACTATAAGCCGCAAGACATATTATATTATCATAATAAAAACCGAATGTATCTCAGGCTTTGCATGTGAACAGTACCGTTTTCAATTTTCAATAATAATTTTGTTCGATATTACAGTTATATTTGTACAATACATTTCCGCTTTGATAAAAAAAGGAAAATGGAATGTAAACGTGGTGATTACAACTTACAACCAACCAAACTTTGTTTGGTACACAATTTCATTCCCGTAAGTAAATTAGGGAACCAAAAAGGAGGTTTCTTTCTAAAAAAAAGTTATCCTAAAAAACAGAAAAGGCCATTGACCGATGAATAGGATTTATACATTCCAGTTTTTTGTCCGTTTGTGGCCTTCTTTTTTATAAGTGGTTTAAAAAACAGGGGATGGTGATTGTATTATATTTAAGGGCCCCTTTTCAACGAATATCATATAAATATTTTATTATACATATTACGATAAAAGGCATAAATCTTTTATGTTTTAAGTTACTCGAAACAAAATATATGTTTATTGTTGCTCGTGGACTACTACATTTGTATATTTTAGGACTTCTTTTGAATTGACCTGTGAAACCTTTTTTAAGCTCAAGATAAACTTATTTCTAAAAAATACTCAAGAAAAAGACATTGTGAATCCCCCTACAATGCCAATGACTTTTCATATGAATACATTTTCATATGCAAATTGCTCCTCAACACAAATATAATATTTGTAAGATCAGTAAATCTATCATGATTACTGTCATGATTCTAAATTTAAGCCCAGCGTAGTAGTGTAGAAGTACTCTTTTGTAGTAATGTGAACTGGTCATCCAGTTTATTTAGGACAGTACGGATGGTCAACAGAGGAATTATCCAGTATCAACAGGAGATGATGATCATGATGATATCGTGAAGTCCAGTAGTACAACAAGCTTGTCCAGTTTACATTTTAAAGGTGCATCAATATCATGATGCATGCGTCCGTCCGTCCATAGCCCAAAGAAATAACCATCATCAATGATGACGAAGAAAACAGACGATATCCACAACATTTTGTGACCTAAATTCCACTCCAAAGATGTAAGCACGATGGTTGATGTGTTTTTCGTTTCTTGAAATGGTACCAGAGTGAAATAATAATCACGACATTAGAAATGCATCACTGCACTGCACTGCCCTGTGTCAGTTTTAGTTGCCACTAGACAAGTATACAAGGAGAGAAACACACGGCAGATGTGTGAACATTTTACCATAACTTATTATTGTCGTGATGATGATGATTATTGTAAGCAGATGGATGAGTTAAGTGTTAAGTAAGCAAGGCAGGGACTCTCTCTCTTTGTCTGTAATTTGAAGACTTGCATGCATAATGGTTACTGTACAGTGTGTTGCCGTTGATGATACAAAGCCATTGTTACAAAATCTAACAAAAGAAGATCTGAGGAAGCTTCATGGGAGTTCGGATACTGACCTAGTTTTCCGTGTAAACATAAATACTAAAATGAAACCAAAATAAAACTACTTTCCGGACAATAACTGTTTTCCTTTCCTAATCTGAACAACATTACAAATATTTTAACTCCTTTTTTTCTCTGTCTCGATAGATATTTTCCAGATAAATTGCATCAAAATATTAATGATTTGAAATAGTTTTCGAAAAAGGGATTTCTGACGGAATCGCAAGCTTTTTATACTTACAAAATAAGGAACTTTCTCAGAATTTTTTTTACTGAAGAAGTTCCTCAAATTGATTTATCGAGGAACCCTTTTTCTGTCAATTGTGTAGCAAAAGAGTTGCCTCAAAAAGTCAAGTTAATGGACAACTATCTCATTATCTGTTTTCATTAGACAAAAGGGTTGTTATAATAATTAACTATTGTAAATGATTTTCCTTCTTTCACATCTTTTCTTTCAAAATAACGGAGGCATTTTTGTAACTCCAGCCTCCAATAATTTTAGGTATGTACACTTGTACATCACTAGCAATACATCATGAACACGAGGTTTCTGCATGTTGCAGTAATCATCTCAACTCATCAAAAGAACGCAACAAAGCAAGCAATTGATGCGACCTTTTTTCCATCCATGAAGACTTAAATGCATTTTTCAAAGTTTCTTTAAGGTTACTCACTTTTAATGTCTTCCAGCCAGCCCACTTGTTTTAAAGTGCTGGACCAGGAAGTCTGTTTATATATATATAAATGTACAATTACATCGTTAAAACTTTTTTTGTTGCGGTAACGGTGATAATGATATAGCAAACTGCAGGATGATCATCCTTTTTTAATGTTGTTATTATTGTACTTTAGTTTGATCATTGTTGTCTTGTCAGGGTACAACACAACTCTCATTATTTGTAGGAGCAATAATGGATGAACCCTTTTCGTCGTTTTTCTCCTTTTTTCTCCAAAAAATGTACAAAGTGGTTACTTACCTGTGTGGATTCTTGTTGCTCAATAGAAGGCTCCTTTTTTTCTAGATATAGCTTTCAATCTAGAATGGAATTGGTGTGTTTTGTTGGGAGAAAGAGTTAAATAACCTGTCTGGCGAAAGAGATCAAAGAACCCTTTTGCGTTGCTTCCTACTTAAGTTCAAGGTCATGGTGATGTGGTGCGGTGTTATATCAGTAAGTTAAGCAGGGAATGTCTTGAGAAACAAAATCTTAGCCAAGGCACCATAAAGTACTTAAGTGCTTACATAGTTATAAATGCAGTGTAAACTTGCACACATCTCTTGCACCATGGTTTATAGGTTCATACTTTACAACAGTTTCAACATTTGTTTATCAACGTGTTGTATGGTTGTGTAGTGATAGAAATTAATTTATCACAAAGTATCATAAATTTCATACATATTGTTGTTGTTATTGCTTTTCAAGTTACTTCCCCAATATCCGCTTGTCATTTGTTGCAAGAGCTTGGTATCCGAACATTTTGTAAAATTTCGGTTTAAATGACACTAGGGAGTTTTCTAATAGTTGACGGAATACCTTGCTGTTTTGCTTTCAAATTTGGTATGGGAAATGCATAAAATTAAGCGACAGTTTCAATTTGTCTACTTGGAAAGAAAAATCATTGAAAAGAGAAAAAATATCCAATACATTCATTCATTCATTACAAAAAGATATTTTGGTGTAATGTATTAAATTACTGTGTTTAAAAATGTTTAAAAAAGAGTAAAATTAAAAGTTTGACAAAAGATTAGGTATGCTCACTGAAGGAGCGCATAGTTGTGCACTTGAGGTACCTCCACAAAAAAAATCATTACATAAACGAAAAAAAATTGCTCGTCAATTTAATAAGAGTCTGTAGAAGTGGTAGTGTCACTGCTCTCACATTCCTTTAGATTATCTAATAATATGCAAAAAAGGACCATAACCGTTTAAAGTGTGTACATCTCTTTGAAGGCATTCTTACAAAAGTTGACATAGGTAAGCAAGCCTCATATCTGCATGATGAATTGTATATATGTGCGAATGTGTAAACATAACATGTCACATTCTCTTTATTAGAGTTAGTATATTGCGTAAAAACCCATTAAACGGTCAGTCACTGATGAACTCGCTCTATTGTTGTCATTAAAATATTGGCTACTAGAAACAATAATAGTAACAGGTAGATAGCCATATCAAAATTAAAGAGACAGGGAGATGCACAGAGAATGCTGTTCGTGGACTGAATTTCTGACATATATGGTGACAATAATGAGAAGGGTGAATTCAAATTTAATAATTTAGTAATTTTCCATGAGATACGGAATTTTTTATGGATTTATTAAAAAACTATGCATCCATAATCATACGTAGGAAATAAGTATAATAATAAAGAGAGAGAGAGAGAGCATACTGCAATTCAAAACAAATCAATAAAAGTACACATTTTAGACAAATCAATAAACAATCTAGTTTTGACGTACTTTCAGACAGACAAACAAACTTTCACACAAGTAATTGCCGTTAAATTAGGAAATGAATGAACTGGATGTTTTCCCTTTGGAAGAGTAGCACCCACGGAAAGGGTTTACATTTTCACCACCACCCTGTGTAAAACTAAATATGTCTACTTTGAAGTATTAAGTACTGTTTTCAACTTTAATAACAACAGCTTTTGAAAGATGAAAATCATTTATCTCGCAATAACTCCTCAATAACTACAATAGTACTTCTCAACTCAACAAAATGTTAAATCTTTGTTTCGTACAAACGCAAACGGCAATAAACAATTACCGTAGTGTCTAGCAGTACTCTATCTCCTATTCTTTCCACCAAGAAATAGTAATAAAAGTGTGAACTGTCCTATTACAATATTGCTCATTACTTGGGGTCTAACATGATTTGAACATCCAGTCCACTTACCAGAGAGAGCCATCAGTGAAAACAGTAACCGCAAATGCAGACAAGTAAGTTTAAATGTTTATACCAAACCAAAATCCCAGACAGAGTGAGAGAAAATGAACTCGACTGGGCTACTGCTACAGAAAAAAAGGATTTCCTTTCTTCTTCTTCTTCCTCTGCTTGTTCATCCATTGAATCTGTTTATTGTAATATGACTACTATATACTGTTATCATCATCACGAACGACTAGAGGGATGACGGGGGATGATGCTACTACAATGTTTGTGAAAGAATGGGACTTAACTGCATCTTTGGAAACATAAGAGTAATAAACTATCTTCTATTTACATACACACAAACAACACAGCTCAGCTCAGTTTCTCTCTGGGATGCGAGCAAAGTATTGGAATGGACTGACAGGTGAGTGAGCTCTGTTGTTGTGTGATGATGCATGCAGTTTTAACATGTCTTTGTTGAGACTTTGTCTTATTTTCATTTACGCACAACATCACAAAAAGGAAGACGAATCCATGCATCCAATACCAATATACCCCCAATAATTGACAATATACTACTGATGCTGCGTGCAGTACAGTACCGGCTTACCATAATCATGATACAATGCCTTTAGAGCACATTGCAATATTATTGATATTGTTACAAATTTACAAATGATCATTATCACAATATCAATTTGCCGTTCATTTTTCATTCAGCTTTTTTCTGTTTTGTTTCAGAAATTTTACTAGTATGTGGTATACTAGTCAAATTGCATTACTAAGTTGTGCATAAGCCATAGATTATTATTCGATGGGGCCTTTACTACCACCGATCTTTATTTCTTAATTCTCGTTTCCTCATAATGTTTCCCATGTATTTTGCCATTTAGGCTTGTCGCATGACGATTTTAAAATTCGTAAATGGGATAAATGCGTGGGATTTTGTAATGAAGAATGAGGAAAATGTTTAGGTAATAATTACCCATGGATTAATTAATGCAATTGCAGTTGTAATTTTTAAGTCTCATTTTATCAATTTCAAAATGTACTGATTTTTAAAGACATTTCAGAGTACACACAGTACTCTGATCTATTTCGCGTATAGAGTTCTCATAAATGCAAAGTAAGTACCACGTTTGCAATCAAAAGCTTTTAAATAAAATCATAAACTAAATGTTTATGTGCACAGAAACAATACTTTGTTTTTTACTACAGCGTTACAAGGATTTATTGCTGTTATTATTCAAACATGCAGGGAGTTTTTCTGTTTACACATAATTCATAAATATATATGTAGTAATTGTAGTAGCATGCATACGCCTACAGCAAAGCGGCATCATCGCGGTAGTCAGGAAGGAAGGAAAGGGATGAGTTTGGTGTTTTGAGAAGCAATTTAAAAACATTTTGTTTTTGGGATGAGGGATGGATGGATGGTGTGAATGTGTGAACAATAAATGGATACACTTTATTTACTAAACTACACCTTTGTTATTATGTTATGGTGATAGCTGAATTCTAAATACGACAGGATCACATTATAGAATGTGCACAAAGCAAAGTGTTCACTCATGTGTGTAACAAGTTTGTTTATTTTTATTTATTGATAAGCATATTGACATGTGACAATGACAATAGAATAGAGATCTTCCTTCTTGTTTGCGTGATTTGATGTGTCTGCAGTGGCCGCATGCATTTATTTTAAAGGGAAATTTAAAAGGCTCATGCCATGTCAAGCTACAGTTTCAACCAACCATGCATGCTAATCTCTCATTGTCAGTCCCATTATAAACACTATAACTGTACAGTATATAACAATGCTCACCTTTATCAACTTATTACTAAATTAATAAAAGATTATAATAATAACTTTATTATCTTGAACATGAAGTTATTCCCTTCATACCGGCTAGTTGTTACATATCGTATCATTTTATTATTTGGGAGTATGATTTTGTTTGATTATGCAATCAAAAATTTAAGGAAATCTTCGAAAGCTTATGACAAGTATATTTATCTTAGTATCGAGTTGCTCTTCAAAATATAACAAGACAAGATACGGTTTACAGAAGCATGCACCTAGTTTAGTTTAACAATTTTTTTACTGGCCGCCTAAAACTATACACTTTTCAAAGCAATTTTAAGAAATGTGAGAATGTACTTTGTATAAAAGTGTGACAGGTGTTAAAATTAGCAAAAAAAACGAACAAGTATTAGTATGCAAGGCAATACCATTTTTTTAAACTGGTAAAGTGTAAAGGCATGGGAACAGCAACAAGCCAAAAAACAACTAAAATGAACGTGACAACTAATTTCAACTTCCAAAGTAACTCAAGATACTCATACCAAGTAGAAGCATCATAGTCGCATTATCATATTCATCCAAAATGCGACGAGTCAAAATGTAGCCCAGTCGACCTTGTTAAGGTCATAGAACTGTCGGCCTGAAACACGGAACCTTTCAAATGAGTACTACCAATCATCATCATGCCAAAAGCATTTACAATACGAAATCTTTTTAAATTACGCCGTTGTCGTCTTTTTTTATTATGATAATACAATCATATTACTATTTTGTTATAATGATGTTACTTATACGACTACGGCTATCAACGTCTTTAGAAATTAAAGTTATGATGTTAACTGGTGCTGCCAGTAAAAGCAGACCAACACACACACACACACACAAGTCAAGTCATCATGTTGATCTTGTCCACAGACAGAACAGAAGTATCATAAAATTCTAAAAGTTGGAATCACTTCTTCAGAGTGAACAAGAGTCATAGTCAGCTAGTGAAGGTAATCTGCTAGGATTCCTTTTTTGTGTCTTCGTCGTTTATTGATGTGATGATGATATACTCAAAAAAAACTAGCCAAATACACAGATCTCCATTCAGAGCTTATCACTATACAGATCTCGCATAATACTATTATTATAATTTGTATGTCCTTTTGGTTTTTGGATGCGTGCGTTATTAGTACTCTTTGTATGTACATACCTGTTCTGGTAATCTTGTTACCTGGTCTCTTCTGGAGTGGTAATTCATCGTACCCAAGACAAACAAGCTTGTTTTAGATGCAAAATCACTCTCACATATTATCAACAAAATGCGTGTCAACTCCAACAGTACATGCATACGTCTCACAGGGCAAGCAGGATTGTTAATTGTTATATATTTATACAATTACCTGAGCAAAAAATATTGTCAAGTGGTGTCACAAGCCAAATTACTATCAATTCTTTCTCCTTTAAAAAAACCATGAGCTGCTGCTGTTGCATTAACAATTACCATAGTTCGCCTAATCAAATCAAACTCCCATCGTCGTCATCCAAGTTAAATGTTATCAAGAGGTCAACAACTCGGCATCTAATTAAATGTGCATTTGCCTTTTTGGTTTTGCAAGGCAATCAAAAAAAAATCTTGACGACACAAGCTATCAATAGCCAAAAAATTAAATTCTACGAGACCTCTCTCGTACAAACCGTGTTACTATATCTTTTACTGTACCGCATTTGTTTTTTATGAAGTAGCAGCCAATTAACAAAGTATAAGTAATCAAATATATAATGATCATTTGATTGTATTTTCATTATTATTATTATGTATTTACTGAAGACGTAATAATGACATCTTTGTCGTCCTCGTCGTCGTCATCATTATGGTAGTGTGTAGAAGAAAAAAATTACCATGTGGCTCCAATAAATTATGCACATATATTTTTTTATTTGCAAGCTGCATTAAGTAGTTGGTATAGTGCAGTTAGTGATAGTATGCCTTACAGATAAACAACTCTTTGCAAACAAATGATATAACTTTATTTAAACAATAAATATGTTATGATTATAACCATCATCATTATCATATTTGGTTAGCAATGAAAATTACCCATATAATTTTATAATACATAGAGGCCACTACACAGTGCATTACGAGTGGTCAAGTAATTAATCTGTAAAAAATAAGGTTACATAGACACTAAAGTCAATGAACTCAAAGTGTCGCAGAAAACTATATCTACATAAATTTTTTTTTGACGTCAACGTTCAACAGGCCAAAATGAGCCTAATTTGTTGAATTTTAAAATATTTGTAGTTAGCCACTGTGTAACACATGTCTCACACCTCTCACCACTACTCGCTCACCTCGTGTCAAAGGACGTGAGCGGTTTCCAATTTCCATTACACAACTTGTACATTGAACCCACATATCAAACAAAAAGTTTGACTTGGCAGCAGCGGAACCATTAAAATTCATCATCATGATCACCATCAACAGTAACAAAGCATCATCATCATCGCCATGCCAGCCACTAACTGCACCTGTCTACCATATAGCACACCATATCATACCAGTAGACCTGACTTCCAAAAGTATACAACGTTCGAATATAATTGATTGATAATTGATCTTTTTTTACTTTAGTTTTATTTATTTTTATTTTTTGGAAAGGACGGATTCGTTTCCCTTTGCCGATACGAATACAACTTTGAGCTGAAATGTAACACCATTTAGAGTTCACTTACTTGCCATAAAATATCCCAAAAAATCAGAGATGGTCTTCCGCTGCTGCTGGCCATGTGAGCTGAGCTGAGTGTGATGATGAGTGAGTCAAGAAATTTGAGAAAGCTGAAAGAAATATGAAAGCTACAGTGCAAGGGGATGACGACGTCGATGATGACGATACTTCATTTTACACTCACAAAAGGCAGGGCAGAGGGGACAGGAACAAACGATTCGAATGTCTGGTTGTCTAAGTGGGTATATATAGTAGCAAACTGCGGCATCCTGATCTCATCACAAATACTATTCTGCTCACCTCGTAATCGATAAATTTAGAATATACAACAGAAGCAAGTAGTGAATAAAAACATGCATAAAAAGAAAAATGCACTTCGGTCGCAGTCGCACTTCTCTAATTTCGAATCAGGAAGTAAAACACTTGCCATTTATAGTCGCTCAGAAAAGTATGCATTGATGTAAACTATGGACATCTCAACTCATGTGGCCGGTGGTGCGGTGTAGTGTGGGAAGCCATTTGTGCAACTCTTGTCTTAAATAAGCAACATTGTATGCTAACACCGTCAACATTATCACGGGTACGATGAAGCGAAGGTGTAAAGATGCATGAGATCACGTCGCCTCATCTCATTGATTGAATTGCATACTACTTCTCATGTCCAAAACATTACATTATGAAGATTCTTAATTGTCGAAATTCATCAAATCAAAATCAACTTAATTTTTTTTACAATACTATGCTTGCTCACTAATTTTATAAATGTAAAATTAATAAATTAATATTCCATTAATGATGATGATGATATAATATTCGTTTACACTCTAGTGGAATATATCATTACACGATATTAATTTACAGCAAAATGAGTATTTATTTGCAGTTGGCGTTGTCAGTTTTGACATTAAGTGCGTTGCTGACGAGTAGTTCACTGATCATGAATAGTTAATTGTTTCAATTTGCGTAGTTTAAAAAGTAGGAAGGCATTTTTAATCAATTGCTTAAATCGTCAGAATCGTAAATCGTTAATATGCAAAAACTATGTACTGATCGTATCGTAGTAGTCAAATAACAAAAAATTAAATTTTCCATTGTCCAGCAGAGTAAAAATAATCATACTATGACCTAGTGTACTATGTTGAAATGTAAATAAACAAAAAAAATGGATCAAGTCACATTTTTTTCCATTTGTTGTAAGAGAGATGTTAATGACCGCTGCAGTAACAACGTACAAAATGACAACAAATCTTACAAATTAATTAGTGTAGTTATTATCATTATTAGACAACGTCATTGACTTGCATTATTTTAACCTTTCAACAGCCATCATCATAGTTCATCAACATCATAAAATAAACACTTGTTTTATTTAGTTACACCGACATTATCAATATTATCCTGTCTGCTTAGTAGTGCGTAAAGCAAATTACGTTCCACAAATCTTCCCATTCACAATTAACTCATTGGTGGCTTTGGCTATAGTTCTGTTTACTTAACGAAGATTTTATCGATTCACGTTTAAGATGAAAAATAAACAAAATAACCTCAAACAAACAATGCGCAAATCTAGGTAAACTTGTCTTGTTATTGTTATCAAGTTATCACCTTCTTCGCACTTGTTCTGGGGTTTCTTCCACAAACAGCCAATACATTTGAATGAAACTTAAGCTTCCTTCACACATCCGTGCCGTGTAACAATTGTCGTTTTAAAAGTAAATACACAGACAAACGTATTTACTTTACTGCTGCATATTTAGAAAGATTTTTTTTCGTAAGTTATCATATCGTCATCACTTGTTTTGTCCAGCTTCCTTCTCCTTTGTTTTCTCTTCTTCCAGAAAATTAGTGTATGACATGACATAACTAACAAAAACCATGCAAAAATCTTGTTTCCACTTTGTTATTAACGTCACAGAAACCGGGATGTTATGCAAGTTTTCCGTAAAGTTGAACGAGTAGAACAACATTTGTATTTTTTTGCTCCGAGCCGGGCTCCAGTAATTTTCATATTTATGCAAGATATTTTTATGACGTAGTAAGAGAAGAGACAGTTCTAAAATGTTTTTTCGATAGTATTGCAATTTGAAATATTGAGTGCAACGGAAAATTCTCCCCGTTGTTGGCAGATCATCGAAATTGCGCATGCACTTATACGGAACCACGACGAATTCAAGTGAAAAAGCAATCAAAAATATTTGTTGTTGTTGTTCATGAGGATAATGAGAATTCAATAAAAAACGTGTTTTGTTAGCATTCTGGACAAAGCGTTCCGAGAAAAAAGTCGTTTACGAACTACCATAGTATGAGTACGGATTCAATGTATATGTATTAGATTATTTTGTTTAGATTTTTTTTGCATTCTATTAATTCTAATTCAATGTATGTAAATCGCAGAAAATACTAGTCATGCAAGATGATGTAATCTGGAACCTCTGGTCCTGGTGCCCCACGCCACGTTACATTTTTGTGTTGACATAAATTTCACGACGACAGGTCGCTCCCTGTTGTCGGATATTTTAAACAATGGTTATTGAACAAAATATTTTTATATATTGGGACTCTAAAAACGGACTTAATACCGATTAGCCTTATGATGCCATTTTTAGACATGACGAGAAAAAATTAATGAAAAATACACATTGTATTTATACTGTCATGCGATAATAATGCTGACTGCAAAAAAAAATTATTCACGTGGTTATGTGATGATGGTAAAAATGCTTTTGGTTAACTTAAGCTGCAGTCTTCTCGCTACTAGTTCATATTTTCATATGATGCACTTATTGTGCACAGACAAGATACAAATCATGGAACTTTCTCTGTGATTATGTACTCGCGATACAACTAAACAGGAGCGTATCCAAAATCTTTGTGTATGGACAAAACTTGCAAGTGTACAGGCATATGTAACTAACTACTATGTAACTACCAATTGTTTGTTTTGGCCGAATATACTAAATTACTAACTATAAATGAGTAAATATTTTCAAAAAAATTCAGTGCACATGTACTTCATACTACTGCCACTA